>APFE031701088.1:13929-42524 GCA_000404065.3 Pinus taeda | reverse complement strand
TCGGCATGTATAAATATATATTGTAAAATTGAAAGGAACATAATGAAAAATCAAGCCGGTAGTCCCGGTTTTGGGATCCAGGGGAAAATATTTGTGTATATGTATTTTATGTGTTATGCTCTTGCATTGTTTATTTTCTGGGTTTTAGAATTCATATGCAGGTAATTTCTGTACGGGGTTAAAACCTACATATTTTACCGTGTCAACGTCATTAAAAAATGAAACAAATCCTTATGAGGATGGTTCTTTTACAATGTCAACCACATTAAAAAATGAAACTAGTGCATGGGAATAGTTCCTTTACTATGTTAACCTTGTTAAAAAATGAAACAGGTTCCATGAGGATGGTTCTTTTCCTATGTCAACTTCAATAAAAAATTAAATAACTCTCACGAGGATAGTTATTTTACTATGTCAACCTCGTTAAAAAATGAAACAAATCCTTATGAGGATGGTTCTTTTACTGTGTCAACCTCATTAAAAAATGAAACAAGTGCACGAGGATAGTTCTTTTACTGTTTCAACCTTTTTAAAAAATGAAACAACTTTCCATGAGCATAGTTCTTTTCCTATGTTAAGCTCGTTAACAAATGAAACAAATCCTCCCCTATTTGAGTTGATTCTTTAACTAGATCTCATAAATGATAAGTCAATTCTTTCTAATCTCATTAACAAGCCTTCATTTCATCCTCCTATTAGTAACTAGTAGTCTACTCAGGTGCATTAAATGAAGTTTGGGGGGCATTTTCCTTGTAGTCGTTATGATGGGGGCATGAAAATTCACTTTCAAGCACAATTTTCTCTATTTAAAGTTTGTGTAAAAATGAAACCACTCTCAAGCATAGTTTTTCTTTGTTTCAAGGTTGTATGAAACGAAACCTACCTCGAGTCTATTTAAGTTATTATTTTCAAGGCTCGTTAAAATCATGAAAATCTCAAGCTTCTTTTTCTATCTTTTCATGCTCATATAACGTACATGAAAATGACGAGTTCTTCCTGTCTTTTCCTGCTCGCTAATTAAATTGAAATTCAGTAAGATGAATATATTTTTGTCACTCTTTCGAACTTGTTAAAACTTACGAAAAAATGAAACCATGGAGTCCTCTTTTAAGCCCTTTTGAGACTCCTTAAAAAAGAAAATATTGTTGAGTACTTGATTGTCCAAACTTGTAAAAGTAAATGAACAACCGTCTACTTAGTATAAGTTTAGTCCTTTTATAGACTGAGCCAGGAGTGTTTATGAAAAAGGTATACATTGATCAAGCATGGTCAATAGATTTCTCTTTTGTATTATTTTATCCTTTTTCTTACCCGAGGGACTAAGCTTACGAAAAAGAACCCGATGGAGTTTACTTATGTTTTTCTTCTAACTCCCTAAAACTGAAAAACACCTCGAGCTTTACTTTCTCTGGGCTCATTAAAATTTTAGGGTAAATGAACTGAATCAATTTCCTTTTCATGTATTTTAAAACTCTTAAAATAAAATGACATCGAGTTACTCCTTTAATGGAATCGTAAAAACTAAACAGTATAGGACTCATTAAAAATAACGAGACCTAACCATTCCTTCTTAGGGTTCGTTAAAAATATTTTGATGGACTCATATGAAGGATGAGCTTATAAGACAAGCATATGTTATCCTCCTCAAGCTTGTAAAAAATAAAGAGGTACTTGCCAGTAATGGTGGGGGCAAATTGAGAAGAAAAGTTCATTTCTTGTATTTCAGGGAGTATGTCACTCTTGAACATGAGACTCCCTTAGATATCTGTTTGGGTTGGGGAATGCATTTCTATCAGAGTTAATCAAACCTTATTGAAAGTCTTCAGTTGGTTTTGGGTATTATCGTTGAGTCAAATGTTGCCAAGTCATTTTTACATGTTGCGAATATGTTCAAGAGAAGTCTAAACCTCAGTTCAAATTACCTTGCAATTTGTAGCCTTCAATCGCATCGACCATCCTTGAGTCAGTCCTTGCAAACTATTTTCAAAACTTGACATTGTGTTTCATGTCATAAGATTTCCTACGATGGGTCACTTCCTATTGACTTCAACTCATTATCTAGGAAGTTGATCTAGAAACCTTTAGTACCTTGAGGTCTGCATGTCTTAATGTTATGTTTCTTACCTTCGACAATAGGTTCTCATCACTGGCCATCGATCGAATGATTTTATGAGTGTTCGACTTCAGATCACCTAATCACACTTCATAGAATATACTGGGAGTACCTTGAGATCCACTTTCATTATTGGCAGTTTCTCTCACACTTGTTAACGGTTCATATAATCGACTGGTAATCAAATGGTTTCTACCATGTTTGACTTCAAGGCATTTACTTAGATGGTTAGAATCATACAATGGATCGAGAGATGGAGATCAACACCTTGGATCTAATTTCATCCATCCAAGTTGCGAGGAGTCTCATATTCACGATTATACAAAGATTTTTATGTTTGATGGTTGCATCCATCTTATATCTACTTTGACATGATGTATTTGCATACCGTGCTTTAATAATTTTATGTTCTGAGTATGGGAATGCCTACCTCAATGATGATTATTATATTGCATTGTAATCCTTGATTGATTGTTGTAGGTTTCCAACCATGATCTCTAATCCAATCCTTCATATGATAAAGTACTTCATTCCTCAAACTTTTCTGACATTGCAATTTAGGGGGAAATCTATTACACATCATTTTGTCACCTTAGGAAACTGATCATCAAAATTGGATATCTCACCATCCATCCAAGTGTCATGAAACACTTCCTTGCAAGTCAACAACTTATATACCTTGTATAAAGTGGAATTTCTAGATCTCATGGTAGAAAACCCTTCTTTTGAGAATTTGTGTAGTTTTTCTGAACAAAAATCGCACGTGTAGTTTCTCCCACTGTAAATTGCACATAATTGTGCTCTGTTTCTAAACAAAAACCACGCAAGTCAATCAATAAATAGTAAAAATAAAAAGTTACATCTAGAAGCATTGTTGGGAGAATAATTCCCAACAGAAAGCCTCGAACTCATGTTTATTTGAGCCTAACCTCATTTTTTATGGAACTAATTCCCATTCTTCAAGGAGCCCTCATCCCTCTTTTAGTGGATCTCATCCTTGGACTAAGGATCTAAAACTACTTCCTTTTGGCCTATTAATCAAGCCATAGGTGGGGGAATTCAGGGAGGCTGCTAGGAGTAAGTTTATGCTGGAGTAATCAGGTTGGAAAGATTATCATTCTTGGAGAGAATTGAGATCAACAGGAGAAGCTTCACAACAGCAAGGCACAGGTTTTATAGCTCCTTTATGTTTCTGAAATTAATAAAAACAAGCATTTCTTCTCACTTCATTGTTTAATTGATTAATTGATGAATTTCATGCATGGTTCATGTTATTAATATTTTCCCACTGCAATGATGTTATTTATATTTGTCCATTGGAATGATGTTTGTTACTAGTCTCCTTGATCAATAGTTTGAATTATTGAATCATTTATTCTACATATGGCTTTGATCTTTTGTTATTTCCATGTGTGTAAGTCTAGGTTCAAGCAAACAGGAGTTGCATTGAAGTACAAAGGGGGATCTTCATCAATCATGTTGTAATAAGGTATGAATTTCCATTTCTCACCTTGTTAGCTTATGATTCAAGAAATGATAGATTCAGGGAAGGAGTTAACTTGATTGTTTGTTTATTTCTAGTTTCCTTTTAGGATCTAGGGAGATCTTTCTTGTTAGCAAGAGGGATTTATCCACTTAACAAGCCCATGTACCTCATCCCTAATTCTCTTCCAAGATTCTCTTTGAAAGAACTGATTAAATTTTCATCACCAGTTAAAATTAAATCATCGACATATAATAATATAAATAATTTACCTTCAACAACAATATGATAAAGTTTTGCATCTAATTCAATTTTGGTGAAGCACAACCCAACCCAATGAGATAGTTACTGATCCTGGTGTACCAAGCACAAGGTCCCTGGTTCAATCCATGCAATGCTCGCTTGAGTCTGAACACATGTGACTCTTTGTTAAAGGTCGCAAAACCTTCTGGTTGTTCAATGTACACCTCCTCCTCATTAACTCCATTGAGGAATGTTATCTTCACATTCATCTCATGGATATTCCATCCCATCTATGCTACAGGTGCTAGAATTGATATGATAGAAGATTACCTTGCTACTAGAGCAAAGGTCTCCTCATAGTCAATTCCCTCCACCTAAGAGAACCCCTTGGCCACAAATCAACTCCTGTGTTTTTCGATGCTTCCATTTGCTGCTTGCTTTACCTTGTAGATCCATCTCAAACCCACAACTGATTTCTCCTTTGGCCTTGGGACCACTTCCCAAATATTGTTTCTGATAATGGAATCATATTCCTCTGCAATAGCATCAACCCATACTGGTTTCTCTATATCTTTCTCGAATGAGGATAGCTTAGTCTCTACAAGCTCACTCATCATAGCCATGTAGCCAGTGTACTCATCTCGTGACCTCGTCTTCCTGCACTATGATGTGGGTGCTCCCACAGTATCTCTAGCATCATGCATCAACCTCTCAAATTCTGTCGTTCATTTTATTCCTTCTCTAGATGTATTTTCTTGAGTGGATTTCTCCACTCTCTGCTCCTCTACCCGTGGTTTCTCCAAAACTTTGCGAGGTGCTTCGTTTGGAGCTAAAAAATCCTGATCTAAATGTAAATGAAGCCTTATCAAGAGAAAACATCATTTCCTTCTCCTCATAGAGCTTCAAATCCATGTGAACTACTGCCATCCTGAGGGATGGAAAGTACACACGATAGTTGTGAGGTGTTTCTACGTACCCCAAAAATATGCCCAACTTTGCTATTGGTTGTAGCTTTTTCCTTGATTCCTTGGAAACATGATAGTAAACTAATGATAAAAAGATATTGAAGTTTGAGACATATGGTTTCTTCCTTGAAAAGGATTCTTCTGGTGTAATCATGCCAAGAATTCGATGAGGAATCCTATTCTGAAAACAAACCATTGTGTTGCATGCTTCAGCTCACAAGTACAGTGGTAGGCCATGTTCATGCAACATCACCCTTGCTGCTCCCACAATACTTTTGTTCTTCCTCTGACCCACCCCATTATGTTGTGGGTTGTGGGGTGCTGTCAACTCCCATAAAATGCCTTCCTTTGCACATAAATTTTTAAACTCATTCGACGCATACTCACCACAATTTGTTGGCATTATGATATAGGTGTTGTCCTTGATGGCAAATCACTTAGATGATAGATCACAGTACAACAGGTTAAAAACATAGAGTTATAGATCAGACTACATAGAATGAAGAAAGAGAGGTATACACAGGTTCACCATTGACCAAGCCGCGTATACATGCAAGTTCACTGCATACAAGTCGCGTATACGTACACATGCACTTTCACAAAAGGAAAAGCACGTATACATTGGAAAACTAAGTTTTTAGTCCAAAGTATTTGGTCCATGGTATTTTGATTCCTGGTATTGGTCCAAGGGTTCGAGGTATTGACCCTAGGTATTTGGTCCAAGGTATTAGTTCTAAGTGGTTTTGCTCCATGGTATTAAGAAAGGCCTACAAACTATAAAAGGAGGAGAAGATCATTAGGCCAAGGTGTGCAAGTATCAAATATTTGATGAAGTGTGAGATCTAGTATGCAGGTTATTGGGTTATGGTGCATTGCTGGATCTGAACCAAGGATGAACCTTAGCATTTGATGAAGGACAAGATATAATGATGTATCAGGATCTTAAGACTTGAAATGAATTATCTCTATGTGGTTTGATCATGTATCTGAATAACTGACACATGTTGTAATCTGTAAATGTGATGATCTGGGTATGACTGAAGTATGGAATAGTTGTAATATTTAAATCATCATTTACAAATTTGTACGTAGGTTCACTTTAGAAAATGAGCATATACTTGCTAGTTTTGCATATCAAAGCAACTTATACATCATAAATTTGATTTGTAGATCTGTACACTGGTTTGATTTGGTAAAAGTACGTACACATGCAGGTTTGACACATGGAAGTAGCATATACCTTATAAAGTATGTTTCAATTGTTTCTGTTTGCTGTTGCATAGTTATGGGTTCTGGTTTGGGTTTTGGTGACTAGTGATAGTATTCTGAATGATCAGATTGATGGGTTGTCAAAGTGATTGATTGACTCGGTTGTGGTTAGTTCAAAAGGTGATTTGTTATTTGATGATTGAATTTTACTTATGATGTTGTTGATGGATCCAGTCTAAAAATTTATGAAATGTGGTCCCTGGAGGAAGAAAGAAGGTCGTAGCCTTCTGTAGGTCGGCACCTACGTACTAGTAAACATATTAACTAGTACAAGAGCTAGGGGGTTGTAGCTCCCTTCCAGTAGTAGTTGGAAAAAAAGAGAATGTTGCAACCTTCTATAGGTAGAAGTCTACGTACTGGTATAAGTCTGCACCAATACAAAATTGTAAACAAAATTTTCTTAATATTAAAAGAAGACAGAGATGACAGCAGCAAGTGGTTTTCACCCACATTGAGTTTCCCCCTTATATCTTGATGTTCATGTGTGTTGCTTATGTGTGATGCTTTATTCTGCTTTTACTATACTGTCTAATGAATTCCTAATATACTGGTTAAAGTTCAATGCATGATAATTTGGGTAAATCAAAAGATCTCTGCATATATGCTGTTTGCCTTAAGTACAATTGCGTATAGATGCTAGTTCACTTAGCTGAAGTAGCGATACAAATCAGATTTTGAAAATTGAATTATTGATCTGATAATACTGATTCAGCCCCCTCTCATTATTATTTCCATTATCACTCTTGAGATCCTTCACTTTATTAATATTTCTTTCTCAACAAGTTCTTTAAATTCAAAAAAATTGAAGAATGTCTGGTCTTTCTTCTACATGAAGAAGATCCAACACTTCCATGAGAAATCATCTACAAATATTACATAATACCTATTCTTGGCAGTGGATGTTTCAAGAAAGGTCCACACACATCATAGTGAATCCTTTCAAGGACTCCTTACACTTTATTATCCTGATCATTGAATGTTGATTTTTTGTACTTCCTGAATGTGCAACCTTTTCATGTATCTCGTTGATCTAGTTATCCTTTGGGGAGGCCTATAGAAATATGTTTTATGATCTTCAAATTACCATGATGCAAATGGCCAAGTCTTCTATGCCATAATTCATACATGTCTCATCTATGCACCTTATATTCTTTCGTGCTCAATTCTGCACACTCTTCCACATCTAATTTGTACAGGTTCTTCACGTGAACCCCAATCTAATTCACTTGTCTTTGGCTATGTGTCTTAGGAATGTTTTCCCTTTGCTAAAGATCGCATCATAGCCATGATATTCCAACATAGCAACTGAAACGAGATTCTTCTTTAGACCCAGAACATACATGACATCCTTGAGTTTGAGAGGGGAGCTAGACTTCCTCTGAAAAGTAATTGTACCTATATCATTCATGCTATACCTCCAATCATCTCCCATCTTAAGGTGCATCTAGATATCTTTCTCCTCCAAGTCACTGAAAAAATCTTTGTTTCCTGTCATATGGAATGAGGTACACATGTCCAAGTACCACACACTACCCATCACCATACTCACCATGCATGCAATGAGGGTGAAATCAAGCTCGCCAAGGAAAATTTTAAGGATGGATATTTATCTTAATGTTTATAAACCTTGGCGAATATTACTAGTTCCCAATATGTGAAAGGTAATGTGTTTGGTGATATTCTTCTAATAATATTCAAATTTATAATGATTTTATACATAGTCTCTAAAAAATATTGGCGATTTTTATGGTAAGATAATTTTATCATATAAAATTTGGGCGAATAATTTTTAAGACAAATGGGAATTGGTGAATATTTTTTTTTGGAAAAAGCATGAAAAATTAGCCCACTTGTGAATATTAGCCCCTAAAATTTTCCATGAAGCTCACACTGTGAATCCAAATATTCACCTGCCACACCTCCTGAGGGCTTCTTTCCCATGTGCTTGTGTGGACACTTCATGGCATAGTGTCCCAATTCATGATAGTGAAAGCACTTGATTTTGGATAAGTCTTTCTTCTTCCCCCTTGACTAGATTCTTCTTTGGATTGGGATTTCTTCCCTTTCCATTTATTTACCTTTCCATCCAAGGCACATTTCTCCTCATCCTCATTCTTGGATGATGTCTCTTATCTAGTAATTCACCTTATCTCCTCCTGTACCAAACCCAACCAAAGGAATTCCTTTGTATATTTTCCCTCCCATTTACTAAATCCTGGTAGTTGTTCCAGCTCTTGGGAAGGCCTAGAAGGGTTAGGCTCACACAATCATCACCCACAATAGTAACCCCAACTCCTCCAATTCCATCATGACATTGTGTGAACCTACTCAGGTACTACTAAATAGATATGGTCTTCTGCATTTTGATATTTCAAATCTTATCTTTGAGCACCAATTTCCTGTGGTCACTTTTGTTTTGGAACAAATCTATCAGTTTTTGCCACATTGCATACATGGTTTCTTTCCCATGTAGATTTGAAACAATGTGGTCCTTCACACCCTCTAATATGATTCTCCTGGCCTTAGCTACAAAATTTATCCATTCTTCTAGATCCTTGAGGTCAGATGATCCTGGTTTTGGAATTTCATGCTTGATAAATTCATTCAACCCATTTTCCTCTAGTACCACCTCGATGCGGTCCTTCCAAGAAAAAAAGTTTGATCTACCCCCAAGGGAATACTCAAGCCTTATACCATAGAATGCCATTCTACTAGCTTTGAAGAATTGATCCTACAAATTTGATCCTCCTGTAATAAAAAATTTGAATTCTCTTCTCTATTGTGAATCCTTCTCTGATAACATGTATAAATTCTATGTAGATTCAAAAGTACTCATGTAATTTCCTAAAACATAAGACTCAAATTTACTCTACTCATCTACGAAAAGAAATTCACAATCAAGAAATCAAATCATAAAAATACGAGATGATTCAAAACACATACATAGAGATTTATCTAAGGAAAATCAAGTGCTCAAAACCTCTTACTATTTGTATTGCATTAATCAAATAATAGAGAGGAAAGCTCAAGCCTGAGCAACCTCTACACTGGTATAGTCTATCTCACTACCTTAGAGACTAACTATGGCTAACACTTAACTAATTTCTCATTTTTCCAAGCTCCTATTTCCTTGCACTATTCCTTGAGGAATTAGGCCCCTATAAATTAGTAAATTCCTCAATCTAGATTGTGCAGTTCCTTTAGGCCAATCTCTTACTGCATGCACCACCTGTACAACTTGGAATATTTTACAAATTATATTACATTTCCCTTGAACTCCAATCTCAATTGGGTAGCTCGAATTCTTTGCTTGCATCATTTATTATGAGCTAATTGATTAGTTAACTAGTTGATCACTAAAGTATGACTAACTACACACCCCACTACTGGACCTTCCACTAGTTCTCTAACAGTTAGAACTTATTTAGCTCACAATAACTCAAATTAATTGAAATAGATTGCTAGAAATTAACAATCAATCATACTGAACGAAACTCAAGTGTCTCCAACTCGAATTAACTGAATTAACTAAGTGACAAGTGCCATGTCACCTCAGTTAGCTACCTCCAAGTATTCTGCTGAAATTGAAATTCCAATTTTAATCTAGTTTGGCCAAGGCAAAGTCAAAACTAGATTTTCTAGCTTCCTTTTCAACATGACCAACAAACCATGAAAAAGAACATATTTCCTATGGAGATCTACAACATAGGTCGATGCATTATTTACAATGACATCCTACTAAAAAACAAAAAAAACATATCGCTTATTAGAGCTTTATAACACAGCTCATTCCTGTATTTACAACAATATCAACTATATATATATATATATATATCTTCCAAAATTCATTTTCTTCAAGCAACAAAGAAATAAGGATACAATTCCTACATCTAATTAGCTATCTCCCATGTAGCTTCATCAAGACCAAAGTGCTTCCAATGCACTTTAACTTGCTCTATTGCTCGGTTCCAGAGCATGAGTTTTTTCCACTGCAGAATGCATTGTGGCTCTAGTTGTAACTATCCCTTTTGTTCCACCTGCAATACAGACAAATCAATCACATGATCAAGATCTTGCAATTATCTCTTAAGCAATGAAACATGGAAAGCATCATGGCCTTTCATTGTTGGTGGTAGCACAAGTTTGTAGGCCATTGGTCCAATCCTCTCAAGGATCTCAAAAGGCCCATAATACTGAGGTGCCAACTTGGCACATGACCCAATCCTCAAGGAGATTCTCTATGGTTTGATGCGCAAGTACACATGCTCCCCATTGTTAAACTCCTTGAATTATTTATGTTGATATAAATAACTCTTCTTCCTATCTTTTGTTGCCTTCAAATTCCTTTTGATAACAACATCTCATGTTCCATCTTAGCTCACATATCTGGTCCAATCAAGACCCTATTCACTAGATCACTCTAGTTGATAGGAGTATTACAATTATTCCCATTAAGAGCCTCAAATGGAATCATCCTCAAGGATTCTTGATAACCATTATTGTATGTAAAATTTACCAATGCAAGATACTCCTCCCACTTCCTCTGTTGACGCATGACATACATCCTCAACATATCATCAATAATATTACTAACACTCTCTATCTATCCATCTATCTACGGATGATAAGCCATGATGAAAGCTAACTATGTCCCAAAGCTTGCAAATAACTCCTTCCAAACTTTGCAAGTGAACTTGCTATCTCTATCTGATATGATCTTCTGAGGAAAACCATGCAACCTCACTATCTCCCCAATGAAGATCTTAGCTATCTCATTAGCTGAATTCATATACTTCACTGCAATGAAGTGACCTTGCTCAACCTATCAACCACAACCATGATGGAATCATGATTCTTCTATTTCCTTGACAATCCTATAATGAATTCCATTTAAATGACCTCCCATTTCCATTTCGAAATCAGAATAGGTTGTAATAGACTAGCTGGGTGCTTAAACTCAACTTTCACCTACTGATAGTCCAAGCATATATCAACAAATTAAACCACCACTTTCTTCAAATTTGTCCAATAATAAAAATCCTTAACAAATGTCAAAGTCTTATGATATCTCAGGTGGCTTGAATATGGCGTGACGTGAAACGCCTTCAAGATAATCTTCCTTAGCTCACTTCTATCTAGCACATAAATAATGTTCCTGAATTTGACCAAACCATTTTCTATGAGGTGATACTCCCCATGCCTATCACCTTCACCTTCCTACTGAAACATATGCTTTAGCTGCTGGTACCTCTCATCATGATGCCCTACACACAATACTCGCTCCTATAAATCTGTCCCATAAGAGCTCACAACTAAAATATGATTTACTTTCACTCTCCTACTGAGAGAATCTGAAACCCAAGTCTCCTTTCCCTTAATGTACCTGATCTCGAATTCAAACTCACTGAGGATAACCAACCATCTAGGTTTCCTATCCTTCAGACTAGATTGGTCAAACAAGTATCTCATCCTACTATGATCACTCGTGAGGAAAAACCTCCTGCCAAGGAGATAATATCTCCACATCTTCAATTCATGAATAATAGCTGCCAACTCAAGATAATGAGTCACATAGTTCTTCTTGTTCAAGATAATGATCAAGATACTACATGTCCTTCTTGCATGAGGACTACACCAAATACTTTCTTGCAAGCATCTGTATAGACTAAAAACTCCTTATCAGGATCTACAATCTTCAAAACTTGAGCATTTGTAAGAAAATGCTTCAAATTATCAAAACTAGTTGCACACTCCTCAATCGATTCAAAACTATTCCCTTTCCTCTACAAAGATGTGATAGGATAGCCAACTCTTTAGAAGTTCCTGATGAGATACCTTTCATAACTTGCTAGTCCCACGAATGATCTGACTTCATCCTTATTCTAGGAGTTCGACATTTCATGACCAATTTAATTTTTCTTGAGTCCATTGTTATCCGTCCTTGGAAATAATGTGCTAAGTATTGGATCTAAGGCTGAAAGAAATTTCACTTGTTGAGCTGGGAATAAAATTGGTGCTCTCTCAACAATCTCAACATTGTTGACAAGTGCTCTCCATACTCCTCATTCTTAGAATGTACCAATATATCATCAATAAAAAAATATCAAAAACTTGTCCAGGTAAAGATGCAACACATTGTTCATCAAACATGTAAAGGTGGTTGGAGCATTAGTAATACCGAAAGGAACCAACAAAAATTCATAATTCCCATACCTCATGTAGAATGCAGTCTAGCAGATGTCTTCTTCTTTGATGCACACCTTGTGATATCCTGATGTCAAATCAATCTTTGAAAACACTGTTTCTTCCTTCAGTTAATCAAACAAGTCATCAATCTGCGACAATGGATACATATTCTTGATCATCATCTTATTCAATTTCCTGTAATCAATGTGCAATCTAAGAGTATTGTCCTTCTTATTTACAAACAACATTGGTGCACCTCAAGGTGACAAACTTGGCCTTATGTATCCCTTATCAAGCATTTCCTTAAGCTGCAACTTCAATTCCACCAACTCTGGAGTACTCATCTTGTAAGGTGCCTTAGATGTTGGTGCTTCTCCTAGTACCAACTGAATAGATAAATCCACTTCCCTATGAGGCAATAACTCTAGAATCTCTATAGGAAGCACATCCTAAAACTGTTGCAAAATAGGATCCCTCTTCATAATTTCATCATCCTCAATAACCTTCCCTTTATCATTAGAAACATGAACTGTAAACAATACACACCCCTTTCTAGAACCGCGCTTAGCTTGCATAGGTGTAACCATTCTCACTGATATAGGATTATTCTTTTCCTGCAAGATTCTCCTTTCTCCATCATCATCCAAGCACTCAATGCCCTTCTCATAACAATCTACCTTAGTCTAGTGACTAAACATCTAATCCTGCCCAAAATCTTTTTATATGATCCCAAAGGAAGTACATTTAGATGTGTTGACGTAGGCATACCATTAAGCTCAAATGCACAAGATGTCACCCAATGGTGAACTATTCTCTTGGTACCTATAGGCAACTACATCAACCAAGATTCTGCATGCACTTCTTTACTCAAACGACATTGATCCATCAGGTCAGGACTAACTGAGCTATAATTATATCCAGGATAAATCAAAATGGAAACAACTCGATTACAAGGCTTACCTTCCATCTCAATAATGCATGCCTAATGATTTGTCTACCTATTATCAAGTCTGACATGGCTCCAAAATGCCCAAAAATTCCTGTGTAGCCTCTTTTTGCTCCTGATTTGGTCAAAAACTGAAGAAGTTATGGCCTTTCCCAATTTTGTTCTAATCGCACCACAAATTCCCCAATATATGGCACCATCCTACAAATTTTCCCCAAAACACGCTAACGGAGCGATAATTTCTTTGAAAATCGGGCGAAATTGTTGGACACTTTAAATGTTGCTAATGCATAAATTTCAAAAACTGTAGACATGTGGGGGAAACATACCCAGTGCTAAGGCCAATGGCCCACCCCCACCAGCCGATTCCCTACACTGCATTCTGCCGGTGGTTGTGTGTTGGTAATGCAACTAAGGGCCGACCCCCGTGGGCTGGCCGTACCTCCAACTGGCGCGCCATTAAAATTTAAATGAAACCCGATGACATAATGGTTAAGCAACAATGTGATTGCGTATTGGCAGAGGCTTTGGCTTGTTGTGCGAGGTCACGAGTTCGACCCCCACTGCCTCCACCTGCACTTTGAGAAATAATTATGATGGGCCTTGGGCTGCCACATGGCAGTCTTCGGCTAGGCCATGTGTTAGCCCATGGTTGACCACCATTCCAAACAATGAAAAACACAGAATTTCGTCCAATAACAAAATTCCACTTGTCACAATACCATACACCAGAGGAACCGGTTGAGGAAGTCAACCTACCACATACACTTGCCTAGTCAGCACCACGTCATTAGTACGGACTGCTGACTAGGCTGTCAATTTTTTTCAAAAATTTGCCTGTTTGGGAAAGAGAACATAACATGTTTCTGGGAGCATTCGGTGTTTGCTTTGCACAAAACGAGTTGTGCCAGATTTAGGATGACGAGCACTATGTGGTCGTACAGGTTCCACACCCATCTGACAACTTTTAATTATGAGCTATTTTTTTAGCATTGACCACTCCTCCCCACTAGAAGCCTTTTGGACCCCAAAAGGTCACTTTTAGTCATCCAGCAGGTGAGGGTACAGTCGCCTCACCTTTCCAATCTTGATCCATTTGGCCTTTGAAGGATTTTTTCCCTTGAGCCCCACTCGAAGGTAATCCACATTCCCTCATTTTGAAGACCTTGTTCTTCTGTCAAGAATGGTGTATTGTTGTAGTTCACCAAGGGTTTTAAGAGAAAAATCATCAATGTAAGGAATTTAGACATTTTCTCCTTGATATTCAATCAAAAGAGGCTCATACAACCTTAAGTTCTCAACATTAACAACAACACCAATTTTCATATATGAAGGCAAATCCAACCTGAAGGCATTGTTACCAATCTTTTCCAAAATTCTAAATGGACCATATCTAATTGGTTTAAGTTTTTACCTTCTCCTTAGAGCCTCTCTTTGCTAACGTGAAGCCAAACTTCATCACTGAATTGGAACTTATGATCTACATGATGCTTGTTGTGCCTTGCTTTGTACTTGCCTTGGTGCTTTTGAAGTTATTATTGAACTCTTTGGTGTACCAATTGGATTTGTTCAATGAACCTTCTTTCTTTTTATTTGTCACTATGACCATCAATAGCAACATCTTTCTCAAAAATGAAATCCAAAGGATACTTAGGCAAGTATCCCAAACATGCTTCAAATGGTGATGTTTGAGTTGAAGAGTGCTTGGTCCGATTGTAAGAATGCCGAATATAGTGCAAATGTTCATCCCACAACTTAGGATGCTTGCTACAATACCCACAAAGAAGATGTATCACTGTCCTTTTCACCACCTCTATTTGACCATCTATTTGCGGATGAAATTTGTACTCTTTTTGAATTTGGTGTCAAAGAATCCCCACAAACTTGACCAAAAAATCCCAACAAGGAGAGAATCTCGATCACTAACGATGGATGTGGGAAATCCAAAATGCACCCATACTCCTTGCGATAGGTCAACGGTTCAAATCCCCCGTGGGTGCTTAGGTAGTATTATATATATATAATCTATATCTATATATCTATATAATATATATATATATATATATATATAATATATATATATATATATATAATTGCTCCACCATTGAAAGTTTCGAAATGAAAACAGATATGTTTACCATGTTGCATGAGGACTGCACCTGTAGCACAGTCACTAGCATTAGTCTAGATCTCGAATGACTGTCTCAAGTTTGGAAGTGGAAGTATTGGATCTAAACTGATCTTTTCCTTCAATGCATCAAAGGCCTTTTTCTACTTGCCTCCCCACCGAAAAAACTTTTTAACACTTGTAAATTCATGCAAAGGAGTTGTTATAGAAGAAACGTTAGCAATGAATTTTCTCCAAAATTGGGTTGCTCCCAAAAATCTTCTTACCTTAGTAACTGTCATGGGCCTTGTCCAATTCAAAATGACATCAACCTAGGATATATTTCCAAACCACCTTGTCCAACAATATGACCCAAGTAAACTAAAGAAGTTTTTCCAAGCTCACACTTTGACATCTTTAAATACAACTACTCTTTCTTTAAGACATTAAGTACTTTTCTCACATGCATGACATGTTCATCAAGAGATTTAATGAAAATTAATATGGCATCTAAGTATATTATTAAAAAATCATCAAGAAATGGCCTCAACACATCATTCATCACACACATGAAGGTAGCAGGAGCATTACATAAACCAAAAGGCATAACTAGCCATTCAAACAAACCTTGTTTTGTTTTGAATGTTGTCTTTCAAATGTCTCCTTCAACAATTCAAATTTGATGATAGCCACTCCTTAAGTCCAACTTAGTAAAATAATTTGCATCTTTAAATTGATCAAGTAAACCATCCATCCTAGGCAATGGGTAACGGTTATTTACTGTAATATTATTCAATGCACGGAAGTCCACACACATGCGCCATGTTCCATCCTTCTTTGGCACCAAAACAATAGGTGAACCACATGGTGAAGAAGATGGCCTGATGATCCGTTTATCCAACAACCCTTGAATTTTCTTTTTAATTTCTGCACTTTCCATCACTGACATCCTGTACATGCCAATGTTAGCAACAGGAATATCTTGCTGCAACTGTATCTCATGTTGGATTCCTCTCTTGGGAGGCAATCCTTTTGGTTCCTGAAACATCTCATCATATTGGCTAACAACATCAACCAATTCAAATTTCAATCTTCAATAACAACCTTGAAAAGCTTCATTATCAACATCATTCTTTTGTTTGATCATTAGAAGCACAAAATTCTTTCCTTAATTAACTAACCTTTTCATCTTCCCCACATTAACAAGTGAAAGAGTTAGTTTCTTACTATGAGCTCTCACAATATATTCTACTCCATCTTTGAAGAAATGGTATTTTTTTTATGTCTATGGAAGATATTTTTTGTCATAGGGATACGGGCTGCCCAAAACTATACCACATATGTCTAATGGCACAACATCAAGCTCCACTTCATCTATAAAATTTGCTGTAATGATGAATTTCAGTTTACACTTTCTAGTTACTTGCAATTGTGCATTGTCGCACACCCATCCAAGTGGATATGGTTTATGATGTGGAATGGTTTCCAATTCTAAACTTTTGACAACATTTTCAAAGATAATATTGGCTTGATATCCACTATCAAAAAGAGTATCAAGTTTCCTATGTTTTGAGATCACTCTTATTGAAAAGATTCTATCCTCTTCTTTTCATTTGGAGTTTCATTGTGTGAATTTGAAGTACTAGTGCTAGCCATGGATTCTTTTCCTTTCATACCCATGGTTGTTATTTTAGTTTCATCACTTGAATTGAATCCCAAATCTTGTTGAGTGGTTGCAGTTGTCTTTCGTTTTCCCTTGTTGTTGAATTTATTTGGTTTGATTTCAGGATGAAGCTTCTAATAATGAGCTTCATCATGATCGTCTTTGGAACAATGCTTGCCTGTTAATTTGTCTCCTTCCTTCTTAATGGATGTATTTTTCTTTACCTTTCCTTTGAAACCCTTTTCTTTTCCTTTACCCTTAAATGGATTCTTAATACCCTCTTCTGGAGTGCTTTTCCCTCTTGCCTCAAGATGAGTGGCTTGCACACACACCTCACCTAGATTATTGGGATTAAACATAAGGATAGTATGCCTAAGGTAACTGTGTAATCCCCCTATGTACTTCAGCAACATGTCTTGTGATTGCAAATCTACCCCTAACATTAGAGACCTTTTTCTAAATTCTTGGGTGTAATCTTGCACATTTTGACCTTTAAGTTGTCTAAAGCTCTGCCAATTCATGATGGCTTTTGCATATAAGATAGAGGGTAGAATTGTCTTTTAATTGCAGCAATGAAATTAGACCAAGAAATTGAGATCTTATCATGTTTTTTTATCTCTTCTTGTGTCTTTGATTCCCACCATACTAATGTTGCACCCTCCATCCTCAAAGAAGCTAATTGAATCTTTATGTCATCCTCTTGAAGGTTTTGAATTCTGCAATATACCTCCAACTGACTAACCCAATTATCAAGCTTCCCTGCATCCACTTCACCATTATACATGGGCAGTTAAAATTTAACATTAAGTTTTAATAAGGGTGATTTATCGGTCCCTTTTGAGGTATGTTGATGACTATTAGTAAGGGTTGTGTTAGTGGAAGAGGGCGAAGATGCTTGTGAATAAGAAGATGAATAATATGGTGGAGAGGGTGGAGGTTTACCTCCATTTCCATTACCTCCTCCTCCTCAAGAACCTTCTCCTTTGGGAGGTTTGGAGCTTTCACCCTGCAGTCTGGTATTCCTCTCTTCGTAGAGGAACTTCACCATATTTGTCTTATAAATGAAAGCCTTCTTGGAGACCTTCTTATCCTCTGTCATGTTTGTCAGTTCTCCTTCATGAGACATGCTCACTAGAGTGTCAACTGCAACTTAAGGAAGAACTAGTGGTGGAGATTGTGGAAAACTTTCCCCCCTCCCTTTTGACCCAACTTCAGGGTTTTCAACCAGCTTCCCTTCTCTTCTCTTGAGTTTTAACCTTGTAAGCATGACATTCAATTGGAAACTGTTAAATCCTTTTTGAACAAATAAAACCAAGAGCTCTAATACCAAACTTGATATGATGGGGAAAATTAGTTTTTTGCACTAAAATTTCTTTTCAGAATATATTAAATATGCTTGAGGATTTATGAAATTATTTGCAAGTTTAAACATGGGTTTTTGAGTGTTTTTATGTAATTTGTATGTGCAAATTAAGATAAACAAATGACTGAACAACAACATATAATAGACATAAACATCACCATAAACAATATCATAGCAGCACATGATGAAGGAGTTCACCCCTCCTGGGCTACGTCTCCTTGGTCTAGCTTATAATGGCTTGGCCCTCTCTATTATGCTCAAAAGTGTGAATACACCAGTTTACAATGCTCAAAAATATTTGAAACTTGTTCTAATGGTTCGAGAATGCCCAAAAATACCTGTGTAGCCTCTTTATGCTCCTGATTTGGTCAAAAAATGAAGAAGTTATGGCCTTTACCAATATTCTGTTAATCACACTGTAAATTCCCCAAAATCTGGCACCATCCTACAAATTTTCCCCAAAACGTGCTAACGGAGCAACAATTTCACCGAAAAATAGGCGAAATTGTTGGACATTTTAAATGTATGCTAATACCTAAATTTCGAAAACTATGGACACGTGGGGGCCATGTGCCCGAATCTAAGGCCAAAGGCTCGCCCTCGTTGGTCAGGCCCCCACATTGCACTCTGCCAGTGGCCGTGTGTTGGTAATGTGACCAAGGGCCAACCCCCGTGGGCTAGCCCTACCCCCAATTGGCACACCATTAAACTTTAAATCAAACTCGACGCCATAATGGCTAAGCAATAATGTGATGGTTTATTGGAGGAGGCTTTGGCATTTTGTGTGAGGTTATGGGTTCGACCCCTGTTGCCTCCGCCCGGACTTTGAACAATAATTTTGGTGGCCCTTGGGCTGCCACGTGGTGGCCTCCGGCTGGGCCACTTGTCAGCGCTTGGTTGGCCACCATTCTGACGAGTAAAAAACATAGAATTTCATCCAATAACAAAAAGCGACTTGTCACAATACCATTTGCCAGAGGAGCCCACTAACTAATTCAAACTACCCATTCAGCACCACATCAGCAGTATAGACTATTGATTGGGTTGTCAATTTTTTTTTAAATTCCCCTGCTTGGGAAAGTGAACATAACATGTTTCTCGGAGCATACGATGTCCGTTTTGCGTGAAACGAGTTATGTAGGATTTAGGATGATGAACACCACATGGTCGTCTAGGATCCACACTGATCAGAAAACTTTGAATTTTGAGCTATTTTTTGAGCACCTAATCATTGTTACTAGGAACAAAAATGATCATATTGTATAAGTAAAGAAGGATTTACAAGCTCAATTCAAGATGATTGATCTAGGACTACTTCACTACTATCTTGGAGTTGAAGTATTCCAACATCGACACAACATTTCATTAGTTAATGGAAATATGCATTTGAGCTACTAAAAAGATTTAGGATGGAAGATTGTAATTCAATTCTCACCCATGTGGATTAATACTTTAAAAAATTAAAGCAGAGTAGTTAGTAAAGATTACTAATTAGAGACAATTGATTGTTAGCTTGATCTATATGAGAACTACTCAACTAGACCTATATTATGTAGTTAGTATTCTCTTGCGATTTATGCATGAACTAAGGAAAAGTCGAAGTAATACAACAAAAAGGGTTCTTAGATATATCTAAAGCAATGGAATATTTTGGTGTTCTTTAAAAAAGACTAAGAATTAATTGGTTGATATTTAGGGGCATATTTTGCTAGAAGTATTGATGATTGGGCATCAACATTGTCTTATTTGATGAACGTGGGGTCAAAAATAGTTTCTTGGAGTTGCAAGAAACAAGTAACAATGAAATTTATTTGGCAGAAGTAGAATATATATCAGCATGGAAAACAACATGTGAGATTGTTTGGTTGTGTAGAGTTTCGCAAGATTTAAGTGTTCCTCGAGTAGAAGCTACACCTTTATTCATGACAGCTAGTCAGTCATAAAACATGCAAAATCCAAATTTTTCATTCCAAAAAATGCATGTTGACACAAAGTATATTTACATTAAGACACTCATTGCAAAGGACATCATCAAATTGGTGTATTGTCCTTTATAAGACCAAGTCTCAGATATTTTCACAAAACCACTTGGCATGATCAAATTTACTGAGTTCAGGGAAGAAACTGGTATATATTGTAATGTACTTTTGGATCAAAGGGAGCAATGTTAGATATATGATCCAAATTACATAAATTAATATTTAAATATTTACAGTCTTCTTATAATATTTTATTATTTAAGAGTCTTCTTAGAATATTTATTTGTTATAATAGATTTGACATCAAGAAAGTGTCATTATTTAGGAATTAAATTAGGAAATTTGTTAGGAGAATTGTTAGAATTACAATAAATGTAAATGGACTCTTGCCACATGAAACAAGTGATCCATAACTAAACCAGTTTAGGAATTTTTTTTATTTAAATATTTTTTTGTCCTCTTGCAAGAGTGTTGAACAATTGTGTGTAATATTTTGTGTATTATTATGTAATTCTCTTTTCCATATAAATAAATTTTGTTTGTTTGAGGACACTTCTTCTATTAACACTTTATTTTTGCATGTTCCTCTTTTGCACACATCCTCACTTCTGTACCTTTACACGCATTCCCACATCCTTGCACTTCTTATATGTTTAGAGGATAATATTTTATATTTATTAAGTTATTTTAGAAGTTATATAATCAATATATGATAAAATAATTTAATGATTTTTGAAATATCATAGTTTAATTTTTAATTGATAGTAAGAAGAGATGGTTGTTACATAGCTCTGACATTGTTTAAGTCCATTCTAATTTTTTTACTCATTTTGAGTACAAATCTCAACTAGTAATAAATTCACCAAGCTTAATATCATGTGTCATTCATTGACATAAGATAAAATAAGATAATTTTATTATTTCTTAGTCAATAGAACTATGGTAATTCATAATATACTAACTATAACAATTCCAACAAATTAATAAAAATGATCTCATTTCAATTAAAAAAAATAATTTATCATCTCATATATTAGTGACTCAAAATAAATTTATTTGATTAAATTATTTATAACAATATATTACCATAATAACATGATAACATAAACATAATTTTAATGTAGAAATTAGTTGCTTTACAACTATTTCACTAATTTATATATAAACAATCCATATATAAATATAAAATTGATTTCATTTTCATATGAAAATTCTTCACCTTGACCTTGCAATGCTCTATCCACCTTCATATAAATATTGTAAATATTTTATGTTATAAGAAACATATTACTCTTTATTAATAAATTAATTTTTTTTCTAAAGTTTTCTATAACACATGGATAAGTCTTCACCATGAAATGCTTTAGTCATGAACCATATTTTATGGTGTAAGAAATGTGTGAATCTTTATTTTTCATTTATATATACATGTTTATAAATATAAAAGTGATTTGATCATTATATTAAAAATCTTCACCTTCCTAATTATTAAGTCTAGTTCAAAACGGATCCCATCATCGTATAAAACGTCTTTACCTGGTTAGGTATTAAGACAATATATAGTAAAAAGTTACCAAATTTACATTAACTAATCTAATTCCCTTTTAATAATACATATATTAAAATATTAAAGTAAAAAAATTATTTGGATGGGATGTTTCACATCGGAAAGGGTGGGGTCATGTAGTCCTTGTCTCACCTAGCTATTTGACTTAGGGACATGGCGGCAAGCTCCCAATTATTTATGTATGCAAGTAAACTCAGGGATAGGTAACACCACACTTTAGATTCTTGTCAAATCCACTTTCCGTGGAAAATAACTTTAATGTTTGATAATCTAACTCCCTCACTTCATGTGACTGAAAAAAATATTTTTCCTCGAACTATGGAATTTGATGTTATAGTTATGAAAATTCGTTTCTCCATTTTTGATGACAACCTTGGCGAGAAGGCTATTAAGTGAGAAGGCGTTAGAAAAAGATAAAATCCATGTGTTTTAAAAAGTCAATTTTCCCAGGAATTTAGAGAGCCATGTTTTTGTTAGTTTGTTTCATCTGGTTCATTCCTCTGAGCCAAGCTTGCAATGCTCCAACTCTCTAGGATTTCCTTACAAAATTCCAAGAGGGTGACGCTAGCTCATTAGTGAGCTTTGCTCCATAAATATGGAACTTTTCCTCAACTATGATTGACAACTTGATGCACCCTAAACTAATGTCTATTAGAAAATAATCTATCAAGTGTCTTAGAACTGGCTGGAGTGTCTTGCGACAAGGAAGTGACATTTCAATAGTTTCGTTTTTTTTTTCTTGGACAAGTCACTACTTTTGACCTCCTCGTTTTTTCTTGTTGTCTCCTCTATTGATTTTCTCATTTTAAATTTAACTACTAGTAGTGACTTGGCATCCTATTCTTATTTATTTTCCGCTAAACCCCTGCGCTTTTGTGGAAGCCCCTCCTGTTATTAGTTCTTGACTCTTCTTGGATCTCCTTCTTGTTGGATCTACCATCTGCTTGCACCATCTTAGGATTTTTGGGCCGTATTTGATGACTTACCTTTGCTCGAGGCATGAACTTGGCTTTGATTCACTGATACCACTTTTCCTGCTATCCATCTATGTCTCTTCTTGAAACTTCCCTCCTTGTTCTATGGATTTTCTCTCCTCGTCATGTAGTTTCCATGCCACGCCACTAAGAGACCCTGTGTTAGCAAAGGCATAGGGTACTTGTTGCCACACAATCTAGCATGGCTCTTAGAAGGGCTACCTAAAGGACATCCACTAGACCAAATGACAACAATGGGACAAAGACCCACTGTCACCTTAATGGGTGTCCCCTGTTCTTTACAAACCTTCATCGATGGGAGGAGTCCTAGTATGAGGGAAATCACTATTAATTACAAGATCAATGACAAGGTATAATGTGATGTCCAAGGCCCATTGAAAGGAGAGGCTCAAACTAAAGGCTCAGTGCTTCCAAAGAAGTTAAAGGATCTTTAAAAAAGACCCGTGAGGAGACCTAGACCTAGGGTTAATGATATCCAATGATGATAATGAGCCCTAAGGTCAAGGCTCAAAGGATGATTAGGACCTATCAAGAAGATTTGTATGATGATTTATGCCTTTATATAATCTTTCCCTATTCTTGAGAAGCCTAGAATGGGACCATACAAGACCTATTGTTTATGAATAACCATGGGAAGAGACCCTCCAAGGAGCTCACTAAGTCAAGGTAGTGTAGGGAAAGGATTTTTGAGTGATTTAATCCATCGATTACTATGTGCAAATCCCTCAAGAAAACTTCTCACTATTACATTCTAGATGGGAATTCAAAGACCGAGCTAGGGATTGAGTTTTCTCTTACATGAATCTTGAGAATTACGTGAAGCCTTGAGGATCCCTAGAGGAGACACCAACATAGTAGCTTATCCAAGAGAAATGGAAAAATTCCTCCTCTAAAGGAATTCACATGCAGCCCTAGCTAGGCCATCTAAGAGAGAGGCCATAATTTTTAAGAGGTAAAATAAGGGTGATCACCAAATTTTCTTGTATTAGTTCCATACCCTTGGGTTATGGAGCCTATGTGATTCGAAATTCAGCGAAAATTTATCTTCAAGGAGGCTAGATTGTGATGCCCTAACTATCACCCTTTAGCATTTACCCACATAAGATCAATGAAATTTTATGGAAGGAAAACAAGTTTTAATCCACTAGGAACTTTCATCTAATTGCAAATCAATGAGTAACATGTGAAAATTTGCAATCTAACAATCTTTTCGATGATATTCAATCATAAGAGAAAAAGAAGAACTAGCTAGTTGCAAGATTTCCACATATTAGATATTACTACATGAAAACAATTCAGCAAAAGAAGTTACAAGAGAGCAAGAGATATATCGAATCCAAGATTAAGATAACAACTCCAAGAAAGAGCAATATTTCAGCTCCCAAAAATATCAAAATGCATCAAAAGAGCTCCAATTGTTATCCAAGAAAAAGTGTGAATTTCTCAGAGGGAGATATCCAAGTGCGATGATGATCATTGATACAAGTGAGGTTCGAATCTATTTATATGAGCCTCTAAGAGTTTGAATTAGCCTAAAATGCCCCAAAATATTTTAAAGTGCAAAATAACATCACTTTGGTGACAAGCACACTAAATAGCTTATAAAGTGTAAGTTAAGCCAACCAAAATGAAGCCACAGTGATGTAGCAATGATGTAGGAGGGCATTTGGAAGGCCTAATTTAGTGCTCTAGTTCCATGATGAAGAAGGGGGCTTCATGAATGATGGTCAAGGGGATGGTCACTTGATCTCCAAGTAAAACATCATGTGGTGCTCGAAAGTGGCTATGAGGCACAAGTAGTGGTTGCATGGGTTTCCTGATGTAAGATAAGCCAATAGACTACTCTAAATGAGGGCACAAAACATGGTTCTTTTCCTCCCATGTCTCAAGGTTGAGACAAACCTCCTCTGGGCCTCAGATCAACTACCAAAACTTGTATATAGTGTTAAGTTGACTGGGGGCACTGTTAGTCCAAGTGCATCATCTCTCATATAATGTGAGAAATGAACAAACTATTGTAAGTGCTGAGGCTTCTCATGATATGAGATAATTCTCTATCACATGATAGGTACCCATGGCTCTGAACGCTTCCCCTATAAGAGTTAATATGATCCTCTGGTGGGCTTAGATCCTGTATAGGGAGGCCAAGCCCAAAGTGAAACCACCTGCCAATCCTGTATAAGCTCTAATGCATCTCTTCGCCTTCAAATACAAAAATTCATTAGTGTAATTAAGTGAGCAATCTTGTTAATGAGGGGTAGAAATGGACACTTTATATTTAGTTTCCCTTCTAGATTTGGGGCATTAAGCATGTAATGGTGTTACCTCTAGCGATAGGAGTAGTTAATAAATAACCCTATTAAGTGTTCTGAACCCCTAAAGGGAAGGACATGTCCAAGGTACATCCTTCAATTGGTAGGTGTCATGTGAATGATAGTTAGGTGGATTGGGACATAGGGGTCTCAAGGTCAAATGACATAGTTTCAAGGGCGGTAATGATGAGGGATTTCCACATATTTGGGTGTATGAACATAGGAGGGAGAAATTGTGGTACATGAGTTACCTCGACCTTTATTTTTCCACCCTTCTTTATTTTCCTTTTTCCTTTATTGGGTTTTCTTTTATTTTACTGTTCAGGGCTCTAGGGGATGAGAGCATGATGTGTATGATATAGTAGTTATTACCCCCTTAAGGTGAGGTATTTCAATGCCACCAGGGTTTGGGACATACATGGGTTCCTTAATGATGCAAGGGGAAGTCATAGGGACCCTAGGAACTCGGGTGATGACCATAATGATATGAAGTAGACTTTATGTTTTGATTTTTACCACATGCTAAATTTTATTGTCTCAACCATATTTTGCATTTTGTGGTAATATTTCTTTTTGTATGTGGCCATATTATTGTTTTTATCTTTTTTTGTTTAGCTGCATCAACCTCCGAGGCATTGTTCCAAGGCCAACCTAGAAATGTTGACAAGAGGAGGGGGATACCATAGCCTTGTGGACCCAAAGAGGGAAGATGATGAAATAGGGTGCATAATGTGTGGATAAAAATATGAATTATATATAATTTCGTAATTTTATCTTAAAATTTAAATTTAATATACCATTAGTTAATAACCATCAGCCCATAGTATATATATTTTCTAAATTACCTTGTACAAAGACCACCGATACTACACATATACCGTTTTCTTTTACCTTGTGAAAAGACCACCGACAATGCTTAATTTTCTTCTCTTCACTCGTGCCACAAATGATTCAACATTTTCTCTCCATTTGATACCACCACACCAATCGAAGGCCGCTCGTCCTCCATTCTCAACTATGTAAACTCCTCTTTATTTTGTTATTCTTTTTAAATCTTTATAAGTGTGTTCTTACTTGAAAAAATGGGTTTGAATGTGGATAAGAATTACCAAATTCTTTTAACTGTTGTTAATTATTAACAAGGGGTTTGAATGTGCATAAAAATTACCAAATTCTTTTAACTGTTGTTTAATTATTAATATACAAACATAGGATTGGATTGGATTTAAATTAGAATAATTTTAAGTTTATGTTATTATAATTAATGAAAATTAATTATGGTTGAAGAATTAAAGTGGATAGATGAATTCACATTAATTTTGAATTAACAAAATGAAACATTCGATATTATTTTTTTTCCTTAATAACTCATTAAAAAGAGTTTCAATCTTTTAAATTTAATTATTTTCTAATAAAATATCAAGATTAAAAGATAATAAAACTATGGATATCAATAGATAAATTTAATCTTAATAATTATGAATGTTCATTAAAAAAATAAGAACTTATTATAATTAAATTATTCAATATGTAGAAAAAGGAGAGATTACATCATAATAAATAAGAAAATTAATTTTAAATCATAAATTCTCTATGATTATATATATTAGTATTTAAGCATAGTTGTATATGTTTCTTTAATAGAAATATTTTGATGTAATAATTGTAAGTAATTTAAAATGAAAAATTTAAATAACTATAAACAATTTAAAAGAAAAATAAAAGTGAAAATGGTTTATCCATGTATTTAAAAGTTAAAGTAGAATTGACTAAATTTACATATTAGTAACTAATGACAATATTATAAATGTAGATTGAGATTTTAAACATGTTTTTCAAATAAATAAATTGATAAAATAATGATGTGATATAATAATCTTACTCACAACATTCCATAGTATAATCAAACTAAAACACATGTATTTTTATATTTTTATGTGAAAGCTATCTAATATCACTTAGCAAAGCTACTTAAAACATGTCTTTTAAGGGATTTTCGAGTTAATTGGTCAATGATTAGAGCATATTAGTTTTCATTCTTTGGCAAATATTTTTCTTTTAATTGTCGATACTAATTAAGATTGTAACATATTCGAGCCTAAGCTCATGCATCTAATGACTATTTTAGGGCCCTGCTAATAAGAATCCCATAATGTAATCACCTTTGACTAGATTCAAGCCTCGAAAAAGAAAATAGATTTCAATTTTATTGTTAAAATAGATACCAAAATTTCAAATATGATAACACAAAGTTGTTTCTCAAAGTTAAGAATAATCTCCCTTACACTTGCAATTTATTTAAATTATTTTAATGTGTATATTTGCATGGATCTTAGTCCACATAAGGTCATAGTTTCAAACCTCAATGGGGGAGATGGAGACCACTTTAGGGGAATCAAACTTCCCTTTGGGATCAACTCTTGCACAATCCTGGTGATAAGCATCCCATTATGTGTCATTAGTTTTGGGTTTGCTTGATATTTCTCCATGATTATCTAGAGATGCCACAAATAAATAATTCACACCCTTATAAGATAATAAGTGTGAAGAAAATCTTGAGGACGTGTTTCTTTTTATTCCATAGCCAAAGGTCCATTGATCTACAACTGTATTCAAGGCCAAAATAAGATTTCCACATTCCATGTATACTTTTCTCAATGTTATGGTTCTAGTTAAGCTTGCTATGTAGATTGATTCCAAGGAATTATATGAAGTCACTTCCACTAAAATGTTGTTATCATGTATAAAATTATCTTTTTGGATTTGATTATCAAAATTTTTTCCTTCTTAATGTTAATAATCATACATATACTAAAGGAGAAATACTTGATAGTTCTTAGTTTAATATGTCATGGTATTGGCCCATAATATTGTAACAAAAGTTATTGACAAGTTAAAATCTCTATGGTAAAGTGAGTGGATTTTCATGGTTAAGAATATTGTTACATGTTTTTTGAAATTTATATATATTTAGCTTATATATTAATTCTTCTAATAATGATAGTGCTAATAATGCTAATAATGATGATTTTATAATTTAGTAAAGTTTTATGAATTTTTAAAATTTAGCCAACAAAAAATACTTCATGGGATAAATGTTTTGATATTTATCATGAATTTGAAGCCAATCTATTTTTACAATCCATTTAATCTATATAGATACATTACTTATTATTCATTTTATTATTTTCTTATCTTCTGCATTATGAACCATTTTCTTTAATTCAATTTAATATTTATTCATAAATATTCATATTGATAAAATTAAATATTTACTAAATTTTACATTCTCAAATTTTTTATTATTAAATATCAACTTAACTTTTTCGCGTCAAATAAAAGAGTTATCCATTAATCATTATATTTATAAATAAAAGAATTCTATTGCATTGAAGAAATACCAT
>APFE031701087.1:80628-99406 GCA_000404065.3 Pinus taeda | reverse complement strand
TTGTTATTTTTAATAAAATAGGAGATAATTTGGAAAAGTGAGGATTTTGTAAATATTCTTTTATTGATTAAAAGGATATGAGAGAAATAGTTTAGGAGCAAAATTAGAGGTTAGGAATTCTATGTATAGGACTTTGTTGAGTCCACACCTAAAATATAGATTAGTTGAGGATTAGGTGGAGAGATATTTTGAGTGAATTAAATTCATTATTTGTGTGTAAATAGGAGTGGTTTTTGGGAAGAAAAATAGACATTGAGATTATGAGTGAGTAAGAGTAAGGTGATTGAAAGTAGGTTTTGAACAGCCAAGGCTGTAAGCCTTTGGCAATCTGTAAGGGCCACAGAACGGGAATATCTGGCCAGCAAAAGTTTGTAAGTCATTGGTTTGTTTCAGATTATACATACATTGATTGATTGAGAAACTGTTTATTTGATTTCTGAAGTTCATGGTATTATTGAATTTATGAAGAAATGATCAATATATGTGTTGAATTCACATTGACTTGTGTGAGAATCGCTATGCATAACCATGGAATGTACAAGACATTAATCTCTGCGTAAGAGGGTTGCATTTTAATCCTCGGTTTGTATCGAACCTTGGTATAAGATTGTTCTTTTGGATTGGTTTGCTATTAATGTAAACTTCTGTCAAGAATCCCTATGAATCCATGTCAATTTCATATTTTAAAACCAATTCACATTGTAAGTTGAATTCTGAAGGCGCTGCGTAAATTGGTTCAATAGGCAAAGCAACAGTAGATTGATATCAAACTGTTGGGTGAATATTGGCCTGTTTGATGAATTCATAATACACCAGACAGAGGAGACAGGGTTTCAAAGTTTGGGTTTTGTATATCCTCCGACGAATTTACAATTGCAATTATATAAAATGAATACAAGTCATCAAATTCCCAAACCTGGCAAAGTAATTAAGCAATGAAGGATTGCGAAGCAGAGATAGCGTTTGGAACTTATATGGTGAGAAATTGTAGGTTGAATCCACAGATATAGGATACAGAGAACATTTAAGATATTATATAGTATGCGTTGTCATTTTTGAGTTAAATGCAGATGTGCAGACGGGAGTTTTAAAAAGTCGATTTGCATTGTTGAAGTTACATTTGAATGGTTAACGTGTGTTTACAGTGCAGCTTTGAAATCGATTTATGGAAGCGAGGAACCATAATCAAAACTGCAATGGTGAGTCAATTTTAATAATGGAATGAGAAATGTTTAAATGAAATCAGAATGTATGGTTTGAAATGAAATGGTGGCAGTGTTTGCAGCGTAAATGTATTAATTTCTAGCTTTCAAATGTTGCAAGAACAGTAATGCATTGAATTCATATTATCTAAAGTCCAAATGGGTTGTAGAAGAATGAATACAATGTTAATGAATTCCAGAAGGGAGTTTTAAAGGAATTCAATGGCGTGGAGGATATGATCGAATGAAATTCGATTGGTAGACTTTTAAGTTTGCAGATAATCTGTAGAACTGAAAAATGATTTCCTTGTTTCATTAAGAAGAACATATTTTGTTGGCGCTGAAGTAATTGTGTTAAGTGACTTGCAGATGGAGTGATAACTGAATACGTGGATCACCTTATGGTAAATGTGTTTCTGGTGTGTCAAATCATGGAGGATTGTAGAATTAGCCAATGTTTGGTATCCAAGACTGCATTTTAAATGTTTGAATGTTTATTAAGTTTGCAGGTGAAAATCGATTGGTGGGAGAAACGTGAGCAGTAAGGTGAGTTCACAATAATTTTGATCAAATGTTGAAATAGAGAATTGACTAAAGCTATGTGGTTTTAATGAGCAGTGTTTTGAAAATGAATAGAACGCACAGTAATAGGAAGCGTAGAGCTTCATAAGGGCGCATAGCATTTTTCATTGGAATCTGTTCAGAATTTAATTGAATTTGCATTCTATGAATGTTGGAATATGGAGTGATAGAGTTCCATACAATTTGGAGCGAATGATATTGTGCAGACATAGGTATCTGATCAACGATGAGGAGATTGGTAAGAAAATAGACTAGACATTTTGTTCATGTTGAAAGCATTGATTGAATGGAGTTCTATCATTGAATTGTTGAAGATTTAATTAGTAATGCAGGGTTCAAAGTAAGGCACATTTCTGTAATTAAATCCAGTCATATCTGAATGTTGAAGGAAATGATGAATGAAGTTACTTAAATTGAGTCTGAAATGAAGTTTGGGGTTGAGTAAATGAAAACGATTTGAAGCATGAGTTTTTTTCTAACACATAGTATTTTGTGAACAATATATTGAAAAGCTTCCGCAAATTTAAGTGTCAATTTGCCATGTATTGGAGTTGGGAAATTGTTTGAGGAGCATGTGTTATATGCACGGGCATCAAAGAAAAGAGATTCTGGGTTTTGCAGGCTAGCCCTGCGTCATTTTTGGTATCAGAGCTAGAATGCTTTGTTGAAGATATTTGTTTTTTTTTTTTTCTGAATGAGAACAAAAGGTTTTGTTGAAAACTAAGGTGTGTTTTTGAATATGTGATGAATGACGGAAAGGAAGATTAGATTTTAAATCTGATATGCAGAATACACAATTGCAAGTGAATAAGATTGCAAGGAGGAGAAGATCATGCAAGATCTTAAGAGTTGAGATGATTTTTCTGATTTGAAATTTGTAAATGCAGTTTATGGTTGCAGAGAAGATGATGGCAGTGAACCTGGCATTCAGCTAAAGGCTGAATAAGGAGGACAATTGCAGTGTCCTAAAGAAGAAGGTGAGTTGAAGAGATAGCCTGGAGAGTGCAGAGAGAGTGCTCGAAAGGTTCCAGAGGCAGTGAACCAAGTACTTACCAAAAGACTCAGTGAGGAGAGCTTGGTGAGGTAAATGGAAGCAGAAGGGATTGTTGTTGTAGAGGCTAGTACAACTCATAGTGAGTGAGAAACTCATGGAGAAGAAGATCATGGAGGATCAGAGAAGAGGTTCAGAGGAATGCCATAGAGATGAGATGATTGCAGAAGTTCGAGAAAGAGAGATTGCAGTAATAAAGGTACAATTGTAGGTACTGGAAGAATGGCTGCAAGAGTAGGAAAATCAAAATAGAAAATGGATCTTTCCGCTAAGGGAAAGAGAGTGATTTGGTGACAATTGTAGAGGAGGTTGAGGCAAATTGTGATTGCCTTGTTGAAAAAGGAACTTAGTGTTCTTGAGCAAGAGATGGAATTTGAAGATTCCAAATGCAGATTTGTTCAGAAGGAAGTAATGGAGGAAGCATTCAAGACTGAAAAGTCTTGTGATTTAAAAACTAATGAGTTGTGTATGTTTGCAGGTACAACACAAGGAAATGAGAAAGCTTTAGAGTTTGTTCAAGAAAAGTTGAATCTGAAGGCTATTCAGATCGATGATGAGATAGCAAGATCTCAGAAGGAGATGAAGACGAAGGAGTCTAATCAGGATGTTGATGCAGAAAGAGAAGGACCAGCTGATGATTGGTCAAGTACTGGTGAAGGTATGGAAAATCATGTGAAGTTTCCAAGTTCTACTCCTAATGAAGTTGTTGAATTGTATAGGAAACTAGATCTCCAGAGAAGAGAGTTGGAGATACAGAGGACTTATGTGTAGGATAATTTGCTGAGGAAGCAAGACAGGAAAGTTTTCATGAAGGACAGTGAAGAAGCAGAGGATGGTAAGAAGGAGAGACTAGTTGACAGTCTCATGGTGAATGCAAATCAGCATATTGATGTGCTGATAGAGGAGTCAGGAAAGAACTCAGAGCAGCATACTGAAGTGTCGCCAGAGAAATTTGAAGAGAAAGCCAGTGAAGATTTTCTGAGTCCTGAAGAAGACTTGGAGCTCCGGGTGACTGAATCAACAAGTGAGACCAATGGGTCTTGTGATTTTGAAGCTGATAATTTGATTGTGTTTACATGTGATATAGAAGGCAGTCCATCATTAGGAATTGTCTTGGAAGGAGGTGAACAGCTGCAGAAAGAAGATGAGACCGTAAAGTCTCATAAGCAGAGGTTTGTTACCATGGGTGACAAGAAAGAGTTGGCTTGTCTGTATAGCCAAGAGAAGGCTGGTGGACAAAATTTTGAAGCTGCTACAATGACAGAGGATGAAGCTATAGTGTTTGAAGAACTTGATTTGATTGCCAGAATCAATCAAGATAATGATGGACAATTACTAAAGATTATTGAAGAGGAAGATGGAGATTATGCTGAAGTTAATTTGCAGCATGTTGATGAAATGCTGAAATGTTTGCTGGAAACATTTGAAACAGAGAAATAAATTGCAGATGAAATTGCAGGTGACAAGCAAAGGAATGTTGCAGAGGGACAAGAAGTTTGGGAGGCCGCAAAATCCATAGTGACAGCTAGAGCAACATGTGGGGTAACATTTATGGAGACATCTGAGGCAACACTGATAGCAGTAACATCTATGGGGGTGCTAAAACCTTATGGTTTTTATTCTAACAATTGTTTTGTGAATTCAGGTTTTATTGAAGATGCTGGAGAAAGTCTGTTAGACAGAGAAATTGAACTGATGAGGAAGATGATGATGAAAGAATCCCAGAAGAGGCCAGCAGCAGTAAAACAAAGGAGAAGCAGAAAACGAAAGATAACAAAAGATTGTGAGAGCACAGCGAGTGGTGCAATGAAACATAAAGTGTGGAAACATGGAGAAGAACATCAAAAAGAAGCAGTGGTAAGTGGGAAGTTGCAGCACAAGATATGGGATCCAGGTATACACAGATCCGAACACATGATCAGGCGATCATGATTAATTTTAACATTGGGTGCCTGATGCAGGATAATCAAGGCCATTTTTCATTTGTAAATATGTGATAAAAGGGGGATGTGACATTTTTATTATTTTATTAATTAATTTGTTATTTTTAATAAAATAGGAGATAATTTGGAAAAGTGAAGATTTTGTAAATATTCTTTTATTGATTAAAAGGATATGAGAGAAATAGTTTAGGAGCAAAATTCGAGATTAGGAATTCTATGTATAGGACTTTGTTGAGTCCACACCTAAAATATAGATTAGTTAAGGATTAGGTGGAGAGATATTTTGAGTGAATTAAATGCATTATTTGTGTGTAAATAGTAGTGGTTTTTGGGAAGAAAAATAGACATTGAGATTGTGAGTGAGTAAGAGTAAGGTGATTGAGAGTAGGCTTTGAACAACCAAGGTTGTAAGCCTCTGGCAATCTATAAGGGCCACAGAACGGGAATATCTAGCCAGCAAAAGTTTGTAAGTCATTGGTTTGTTTCAGATTATACATACATTGATTGATTAAGAAATTGTTTATTTGATTTCTGAAGTTCATGGTATTATTGAATTTATGAAGAAATGATCAATATATGTGTTGAATTCACATTGACTTGTGTGAGAATCACTATGCATAACCATTGAATGTACAAGACATTAATCTCTGTGTAAGAGGGTTGTATTTTAATCCTCGGTTTGTATCGAACCTTGGTATAAGATTGTTCTTTTGGATTGGTTTGCTATTAATGTAAACTTCTGTCAAGAATCCCTGTGAATTCATGTCAATTTCATATTTTAAAACCAATTCACATTGTAAGCTGAATGTTGAAGGCGCTGCGTAAATTGGTTCAATAGGCAAAGCAACAGTAGATTGATATCAAACTGTTGGGTGAATATTAGCCTGTTTGATGAATTCATAATACACCAGATGGAGGAGACTGGGTTTCAAAGTTTGGGTTTTGTATATCCTCCGACGAATTTACAATTGCAATTATATAAAATGAATACAAGTCATCAAATTCCCAAACCTGGCAAAGTAATTAAGCAATGAAGGATTGCGAAGCAGAGATAGCGTTTGGAACTTATATGGTGAGAAATTGCAGGTTGAATCCACAAATATAGGATACGGAGAACATTTCAGATATTCTATAGTATGCGTTGTCATTTTTGTGTTAAATGCAGATGTGTAGATGGGAGTTTTAAAAAGTCGATTTGCAGTGTTGAAGTTACATTTGAATGGTTAACGTGTGTCTACAACGCAGGTTTGAAATCGATCTGTGGAAGCGAGGAACCATAATCAAAACTGGAATGGTGAGTCAGTTTTAATAATGGAATGAGGAATGTTTAAGTGAAATCAGAACGTATGGTTTGAAATGAAACGATGGCAGTGTTTGCAGCGTAAATGTATTAATGTCTGGCTTCTAAATGCTGCAAGAACAGTAATGCATTGAATTCATATTGTCTAAAGTCCAAATGGGTTGCAGAAGAATGAATACAATGTTAATGAATGTCAGAAGGGCGTTTTAAAGGAATTCAATGGCGTGGAGGATCTGATCGAATGAAATTCAATTGGTAGACTTTTAAGTTTGCAGATAATCTGTAGAACTGAAAAATGATTTCCTTGTTTCATTAAGAAGAACAGATTTTGTTGGTGCTGAAGTAATTGTGTTAATTGACTTGCAGATGGAGTGATAACTGAATACGTAGATCACCTTATGGTAAATGTGTTTCTGGTGTGTCAAATCATGGAGGATTTCAGAATTAGCCAGCGTTTGGTATCCAAGACTGCGTTTTAAATGTTTGAATGTTTATTAAGTTTGTAGGTGAAAATCGATTGGTGGGAGAATCGTGAGTAGTAAGGTGAGTTCACAGTAATTTTGATCAGATGTTGAAATAGAGAATTGACTCAAGCTATGTGGTTTTAATGAGCAGTGCTTTGAAAACTAATAGAACATACAGTAATGGGAAGCATAGAGCTTCATAAGGGCGCAGAGCATTTTTTATTGGAATCTGTTCAGAATTTAATCGAATTTGCGTTCTATGAATGCTGGAATATGGAGCAATAGAGTTCCATACAATTTGGAGCGAATGATATTGTCCAGACATAGATATCTGATCAACGATGAGGAGAGTGGTAAGAAAATAGACCAGACATTTTGTTCATGTTGAAAGCATTGATTGAATGGATTTTCTATCATTGAATTGTTGAAGATTTAATTAGTAATGCAGGGTTAAAGGTAAGGCACATTTCTGTAGTTAAATCCAGTCATATCTGAATTTTGAAGGAAACGATGAATGAAGTTACTTAAATTGAGTCTGAAATGAAGTTTGGGGTTGAGTAAATGAAAACGATTTGAAGCATGGGTGTTTTCTAACACATAGTATTTTTTGAACAAGATATTGAAAAGCTTCCACAAATTTAAGTGTCAATTTGCCGTGTATTGGAGTTGGGAAATTGTTTGAGGAGCATGTGTTATATGCATGGGCATCAGAGAAAAGAGATTATGGGTTTTGCAGGCTAGCCCTGCGTTAGGTTCTAATGGTACTTAGATCAAATTTGTGCTTTGACGTTTGGAAGATGTATAGGAATCTCTCCAAGTAGTCCTCTAGAGTCTCATCATCATTTTGTACAATAGTAAAGATTTCATCTTGAATATCTCTAGCCTTACAATATTCATGACATTTTGACAAGAACATTGTCTTCATTTGTTCCCAAGAAGATATAGTGTTTCCTCCTAGTCCCATGAACCAACAGAGTGCTGCGTCCTTGATAGTTGCAGGAAACAGGTTTAACTTCTGGGCATTAGATGAATAATCATAACTTTTACACAAAGTATTAAACTCAAATAGGAAATAGTTTGGGTCTTCATGTACACTACCATAGAAATGAGGAAGAGTTGATGGTGAACTAATTTTCATTTATACTTGTGTATCATGATCCACAATTGGGAATCCAAAAGTGGATTGTTCCTCATTTACCTGATTTTCACCAGTTCCTTCTACATGGTTTTCTAATATGCCATTGTTTTTCTTCTATGAAAACCACTCTCAATAGGCTGAGAAGGCTAACTATGGGTTCTAATAGTCCCATTCTTCCTCTTTGTGGGTTGTGTCTCACCTGGACAACTACTGCCAGAGCGCAAGTAAATTGTTCCTACGTGATGAGTCTGATTTTGTTTGGATTTTTTGCCTATAAAAGGAGGCCCACTACGAGATTTGGTTTCATATCTATCAATATTTCTTTGGCCCCTAGTGGGCTTCAGAACCCTACCTCTTTTAGGCATTCATTTCAAAAAAATGACAAAACAAAATTTCAATAAAAACGTTGCAACTCAAAAATAACTAGACACCTATAAATTCCTTCAAGCAAATAGAAGCACACTGCAAAAAAAATAATAGCAAACTTACCCCTATTACAAAAAACAAAAAATTATTACCAATTCAAACCACCTCCCCAGTAATGGTGCCAAAATGTTGGGTGCAGGAATTGCACTTAAGCAGACTCCTCAACACTTAATTTTCAACCCAGGGATTTCGTAAGCTTAGAGACGAAGCACAAGCAATGCCAGAAGTGGTATGAAATTTTCTGATTCCTAATCCTACTTCTTAAATGAAATGTTGTAGAATCAGATAGAAAACAATCTTAAAGGCAATTGACATGAAAGAAATTCTAGTGCTGGAATGTAAAAGAATAATTTGTGAGGAAATCAAGTAAAGGAACTTTCACATAACTGGAAGCAATCTTAAATGCTGAAATGAAATACTATGTTTGTCTTCAGTATAGATGGTTAATAGCTTAACAAATTGGCCCTTTCAAAGATCTATTTTTCAATTGGTCTTCCTTCTACACCAAGCAACATGTTCTTGTACTATTGCAATTTTCTTACACTAGTGTAGGTATAGTACTTATGTGAGAAAGTATATTTTACCTTCTTTACTGAAGACTTATGTCTTTGTGGAGGTGCTCTAAGCCTCAAGGCTTAGAGCACTCTATTCCTATGACAAGAGACCATCTCTTTCACTTAGACAGAGCTTCCTTCACCAAAGTTTCCAATTTAATTTCGAAAGAATTAAAAGACATGTTGAAAAGAATTGCAATTGCAAGCTAGATTTTGAGATAAATTACACGTGAAAAAGAATGCTTTAATTAACTGAACTTTGTAATGAAAGTAGACTACATAAAGCAAAAACAATTAAGAGTAATCAAAGCAGCAGTCAAAGTAATTTGCATGCATCAAACTAACTTTTGCTTGCAGGAATAAATGAAATTATAAGCAGGAAAAGGAACGTAACACTTGTTGTGAAGTAAACGAATAAACTGGAGTGCAAGAAACTACATGAACTGGTACAGGAAGAATCTCCCTGGATGACCGAAGCAAAAGAAAACTAGGACAAAAATTGCAGGAAAAGAATTGCAAGAAGGAAATTGCAAGAAAGTAATTGCAGGAAAAAAATTGCAAGAAATGAATAAATTTAATTGAACTTCCAAACTACAGATCCATTCACGCTTGACTATGAAATGAATTTAACTCAGAACCTCTGAAATAAACATAAGAACAATCCAAGCCATGCAACTGCAAATGAATAAGTGTTCGCACAAACATTTTAAATTTCAAAAGAACAACTGTAAATGAGCTGGGTTGGCTAGCCCCTAGCAAACCAACTCATTTCCCATTTAGGAAGCGAAATCGTTCAACACTTGTTCACACATGAAATAAAAATTAGACACAGCATGAAGAAAACATGGCACATTCCTTGTATTAAACTTGATTAGCAAATATACATGTTAATGCGATTCCAACTCAGAACTGAGGGCGATACAAAATTACAAAGTAAATGAAATTACAAACTCGGAGATCACTAGGTTGTCTCTACCTATGGTCTACATTATATACATTCTCTTAGCTTTAGCCATATTCTACTAATTACAGTCATTTCCTATTCAAGCCATTTGGTCGAACGGACAAACAAACAACATTGCAAAACCAGCTAATGGTTATAATAAATCATGAACTTTGCTAGCCCTAGACCATATTCTTGGCAAGTGTCCCTGAATATACATTGCGAATATCCAACCTCAGATAGTCCACAACTGAGCTAGGAGTCATGCATAAAAAATGCAAGTGTAGAAGGATTCAAACTATCACGGAGATCATGGAGCAACATCGTTGGTGGTTCAGGAATCTACTTACACTAATCACGCTAAATAATGATTAACATAGTTCTTCAATTACTTTTAGGAAAGTTAAACATAAGTTACAAGAGATACTAAGAGGTATGAAATCTATGTAATGTAATTAATAAAGCTCTTAATAAATCTTAATTATGAAATACGAAGTATATGTAGGAATAGATTATTATCTTGGACTAGCGCAGGAATGAGAGGGTTAAATAGAGATAAAACAAAGGTTAAGGCTTATGTGAATAGTGTAAAAATATAGAAATTTGTGACACCAACAGTATTCATTTGAAAAATCAACTCCATTTTCGATTTTGGACACATTGTTAGATATATGATTATTTGAGAGATCTTCCTTTAGGACTTCTTCATGTATTGCTTGTAACTCATCCCATACTTGCTTTGTAGTAGTATAATGCATAATATTATTCAATATTGAATTATATATGCTACAAAATATGTTACTCAAAGCCTTACTATTATTTTGCACGTTCTTTTCTGATGGAGGAAACTTGGTGTAACCGTTGCACACTAAATTCTAGACATTGAGATTCATTAGATTATGTTTCATCTTTTCTTTCCATTGTTGATAATTATATTTGCTTATCATAGGAATATGTTCATTTTCCATTGATTCTAACTTGCCTTGATCTATTGCTTCAAGAGGCTTACTTTCACTTTTACCCATAAGTGCATACTTAGTGGTTTCACTATCATCATCACTATCATTGTTGCATAGACAAGAAATGCATCACATCTTGAACAAAAATCCATGCCTTATGATGCTTCTTCTTCTTCATTCTTGATCAATAGAAAATGGGTTGCAAATTATTTTGAATATTTGCTGACATCTATAACATCATCCTTTTCTTCTAGGGCATCCATGAAATTATCATCAGACTTATCCTCAAATGTCATAAGTAAGTGACAATCTTGATCAAACTCACCTTCTTCACCATTTGAAATACCATCACTGTATTCATGTGTATAAAAAGTTCTCTTGTTTTCAAACCTCTTCATGTTTATTTTGGAACTTCTTTTCCTTTCTCCTAATTTTCTTTAAAGGACACATAGCAGCATAATGACCAAATCTACCACAAGAAAAACATTTAAAAGGAAGATTTCCTTTGAATCTTGTTGTACCCACTTGGAGTTTCTTTATGATGTTTTCTTCTTCTTCTTTTGATACATAACTTGATTCTTCCCTCTCTTTTCCTTTTGTAGTAGCTTTGAAGGCGACTTCTCTCATACCCAAAGGACCACTTTTCTTCATCTCAAATGTTGTCAATATTCCATGGAGCTAATCAAGTGTAAGACTTTTCAGATCCTACATTTCTTCAATAGCATGTAATTTGGATTCAAACATTGGATTTAGAGATATGAGAATATTTTCAATAATAGAGGCATATTTTATTTCTTCACCAAGATTTCTAATGGAATTCACAACTTCATCTACTCTAAGTAAAAATGTTGCAATTATTTCATCATCATGCATTTTCAATGTCTCATATTGAATTCAAAATATTTAATGTTTAATGCTCTTTACCTTGTTGTCACACTCATAAATATGGATAATCTTATCCAACATTCCCTTTGATGTGTTCAATTGCATTACCTTCATAAACATGGTCTCGGCCAGACTTTCCAAGATGACATTTACAACCTTTGCATTGGTTTCATATTGTTTCTTTCTTGTACTGTGTGAAGGAATGGAGGATGGAAATTGAAATCCACTTTCAACTATTTCCCATACATCAGATCCTGCTACTTACAAGTATGATCTCATCTAACTTTCGAAAAGACGAAGTTAGTTCCATTAAATATAGGAGGTCTGATAGAAAATACTCTTCTGTGACAACCCATCATGGTGGATCTACTTCAAGTGATCAAACTTCTGCCAAAGGACCTTCTTTGTTCTCAATTGTTTGGAAAACCACTGAAGGAGGGCAGGGGGTGAGTCGGTATTTTCCAAATCATTAAATTTTCATTTCATATTCTGATTTGTGTATGCTACCTTTTTTTAAGGGAACATGCATGTGTACGTGAGTGTTCTTAAGAAAACTAGCGTATATCCACTAAACTTATGTTTCAGTTAATACCTCATATGTTTATCTTAAGAAAGTGTATCATTACTTTATTAAACATTAGATAAATAGTAACCATGTTCACTAAGAATAAAAAAAACAATCACAAATAAGAGAAACATGTGAACATGATGATTTAAAGTGGGAACTCAATGCGGGAAAACATCACATTCTACTATCGTCTCTATCTTCTTTTAAATATAAAGAAAATATTTTACAATCTTGTACTGGTGCGGACTCATACTAGAATGCAGTGACCCACCTATAGAAGGCTACAACCTTCGCTCATTCTCCAGCTACTATTGGAAGGGATATTCAACGCCCTGGATCTTATACTAGTGTACGCCCATACCAGTACGTAAGCACCAACCTGTAGAAGGCTATGACATTCACTCGTTCTCTAGCTACTAATGGAAGGGAGCTCCAACCCCCTGATCTGATTTATCAGCTACCACTAGAAGGAAACTCCAACTCCCTCAACTCTAGGGGCCAAGTTTCATAAATTTTGATATTAAATCCACCTTCTACAACACATCATAACTTGTAGACCACGTTTCATCAAATTTTTAGACTAGACCCACTAGCAACATTTAAGCTCAAAAAAATCATCAAAACTTAACCGTATCACTATAACTCAATCATCAATATCTGACACAACTGACTCGACCAACCACTGAAACCAAATCAACTCAAACATCCAGATCACTGTAACTAGAATACCGAACGACATATTGAACATCACAAAAATGAGATCTTGTTACTATAATCCCTGATCAACTAGCTATAAAAATGTATATGCTACTTTAAAGTATCAAACCCATGTGCGTACACACTTTTCATGAAGTACACTCATGTAAAAATCTTCAACCACTAAAACCTGAAAACTAAACCATTGCCAATCTAAAACAAACACTGGATCTTACTCAAATCCATTATCTCATTCTAAAGTAACCACGGAGCCTTCACTGAAATTTAATCACAACTAGAAATTAACTTCAACATTCTTCAATCAATCAATTCATAATCAAGACATCAGTATTTAAGTATAGATCATCAAGAAGACTTCATTGACATATAATAGAAACACATCAACACTGATTAAACTTATGATAACTACTTTTCATCAAAACCCTAATTTCTATATGTGCTTTCTTAAAATCATATACACATGTGTACACGATTTTCAACCAAAGACACATGTACGTGACGTACCAGAAACATGTCCATGTGTGTACATGCCTTGGAGGCTATAAAACCCACATACAAGTATGAAAATTCAGTGTCAAATATTTACTGCAACACATAACTTCAAGCATACACATATCTCAGCATATACAGAAAAATCACGTGTTAAGACACCATTAACACAAATCAAATCATCCCAAAATTATGATTTTCATCCTAGATCTATTGGATCTTATCCATCATCAAACTTCTGGGTGCATACTAAGCTTAGATCAAGCAAAGCATCAATAGACAATAACATGCATATTTTCTTCACATTTAACTATTGATAATATTTCCGTCACTTGCACACATTGCACACATATTACCACTTTGATCTTCATCACTTTATGTAGCTTAGCCTTTTTCAATACCACAGGTTAAAACCATACTCCAACCAATGCTTTTCCTAGATAGGATCAAAACATCTATTATTGGGCTCAATACCACATGGCAATACCATGGTAAGGACCTTTGGTATTTATAAGACCATGGTGTGGAAAATATATGCGCCTTTTCTTCTTCATACTCACGTGTGTACGTAGATTTACTTAATAGAACCCGTGTATACTTCTTGAACTTTCAATTTTATCATACCTTTGCCTTTGAATTACTATGCCTTTGTCAAAACACTCTGTCACATATTGGTTACATCTTCAACAAGTAGGTTTCCATCATGATAGAACTCATCAAGTAGGTTTCCATTCAGAAGGTAGGTTTCCATCAAGGACAACATATAATTCATAATGCCAACAATCTCGCCCTTTGGACTTGATGGAAACCACTTTGGTGTTACGTCTTCACAACCTATAAATACCTATAAAATACATCAAGCCAAGGACCAAACCAATCTACTCTCCCAAACCTCTCCAAACACCAATCTAATTTCCCCCTTTGATATCAAGGGCAAAGGAATGACCACATGATGAATGAAGTCTTCTGATTTTGAACTACTAAGTATGAACATTGATCATGCTCCCCCTGAGAACATTCTAAAGTTTTTGATAGATTTACAATGAAGTACATGACTCTATGACTCATATGACATGTTCTATCACCAAGGACTCAAACTTAAATCAATCACCCAATCACAGTGCATTTACATATTTGACATCATTGTTACATCAACTTCCCAAACAAAGTGAGGTTACAAATTACATCCAATATCTAGAATGACTTGAACACAATAGTCCATACATGACTAAATACTACAATGATTACATCATAGATATTTACAGGACCTTTACATGAAATGATAGATAATACTTTTATAACCAAGACTAAATACCTCAAAAATACCATGATAGTCAGCAACAACTATTATACACCATATATGATCAGCACCATAAGCATCTGTTAGTAGAAACTCATGATCCATATGTAAGATTACAATGTAGCTTAAATATCATCAACCTGTGACATGATATACAACCACAACATCATAAGTGAGAATCATCATAAAATAGGACATTGTAGCATCATTCTTCAATATGCCATGTTCCCAAGTATCATTCAACATATGTAGCATTAGCATATGACCATGTTTCCATAAATAATTCTCTTGGCCTAAATTATTCATAAGAGTATTTATCACACCAACACCACTTCATCAATGTGCAACATAATAAATTGTTCATTATAGTATGAGATAGCAAATTCATCATTCAAGAATTTCATCAACATAAGAAGCATCACCAAAGAATCATTATGTATGAAGAAAACATAATGCCAACAATGCATCATTAGAAGCATAGAAAATGCTCCTCGTGAACCTGTGCCAATTGTTCACTGTTATATTTGATCATATCATTTCATATATTAGTAAGAATCATCAAGGAATCATCATCAACTAGTCATCCATCAAGTCATCAAAATCACTTTCAAATAGCAACAAAAGATTGTAACTTTTAACCATCATAGAAGAAAAACCAATTGATAATTGAATGAATATTATCAAACCTTTTTCTTGATTATTTTCCCATTGTTTCTTCATAAAAACAAAATATATGTGACTTTGCAGCTTAGAACTCATGTATACACGTGCCTTTTCTTCATAAGTTTTCCATACAAAAAGTGAAATACTGAAATTTCACACTTTTAACTCCCTGAGTCTATTCTGTCTATACTTGTGCATTGTTACTACATCAGAGTCACTATGAGTAGTATAAGAAGAATGAAAATATAAAACAACCATGGGAGTTAACACATCTTACTCCCCCCTAAGATTACACATCACTGGTCATGAGGACCTGATAACCATCTTCTATTTTCATGAGGTCAAGTACCTCTCACCAATTCTGCATTAATGTTAGAAATATTAATTTAAGAACAAGAGAATACAATAGGCACAATCTTCTTTTACTCTTAGTCTGATCCTTTTTCATATCTATGATAATTCCAATCTTCGAGGACATATAATTTGTCGTGATTTTTCTATCCTCTTATTATGACTTTTCCAGCTACTTCATTCATAACCTTACACTTGGTTCATCCAAAAACGATTATATTTCCCTTATATTCCATTTTTCCTACACTTAGGATATTCTTTTGTAGCTTGAACTAACAAAGCATCAACTTCTACTCTAGTTTTATTTATTTTGGCTTTAGCTTGTCCTAGAACTTTTGCTGAAACATTAGTTCCAAGAATACCATTACCATGATGGTTCTTCCTGAGATACTCCATTTTACTCTTATCTCTAGTTATGTGATGAGAACATCCACTATCTATGTACCATTCACCTTAATCTTCAAATGAGTAGAGAGAAAGACCACACCATATCTATTTTTCTTTTTCTTACTTATGAGTGGATCCACCTTTTTCAGATTTTCTGATAATAATGTTCTTATCTGGTTTCTTATCATGTTGTCTGTAGCGATCCATAGACTTGTTCTTGCATTCTTTTTCTGCATGCCCAAACTTGTTACAAGCATAACATATTATATGTTTCATATTCCTTCTATTTCAATAAATGGCTTTGTGCCCAAACATATTGCAAGTAAAACAATATCAGTTAAAGTACCTGCAAGGTGATGATATTTCTATGAAACAATTATTATCTTGAAACATTCTACTACTACAACTGGATCCAACATGTCCAAAATTATGACATATATAACATTCAACATTATTGGTCAGAGGTGAAAATCGATTAACACTTCTATTGTTAGGAGGAAATTATTTCTTTTGAAGACTTTATTTGCTTGGTTGTTGATGAGGTTGACTTCTTATCTCCTTGTTAAGCATTTCAGATTTTGCATTTGAATTCCTTGCCTCATCTTGTGAGCTAGATTCACCTTTAAAAATTTCATTAAAGAAAAGACCAGATTTGATGGTAAAATACTCTAACTATTACGAATATTATTTAAAATCTTAGTACTTCTTCAAAATTGATTCAATCTTTCTTCCTTCCTCCACTTGATGTTTCGATTTGAGAATCTCTTTTTTTAGCCAATTCTATTTCTATTCAAAAACTTGAAGTAGATATTCATTCTGCTTATTTGATTTTTCAAGATGTTATTTTAGAGAGATGACCTCAGTTTTAAGACCTTCACAATATTGTTTATATACCATACCAACATGATCCTTGTTATCATAAACCTGCAATTTATCATTAATATTAACGATCCTTTTCAAAGCAAGATCAAGTTTTGTTCTAAGACCAATAATTTCTTCTAACCTATCTTCTTTTGAAACAACAACTTCACTTTCCATTTTGGACACATTTTTCAATATAAGATTACCTGAGAGATCTTCCTTTGGGATTTATTCATTTATTTCTTGTAACTTATCGGATACCTGCTTCACAGTAGTATAATGAATAACCTTATTGAATATTGAATCAAATATGATACAAAAGATGTTACTCAAAGCCTTACTGTTCTTTTGCACTTCCTTGTCTGATAGAGGAAACATGGTGTAACCATTACACACTAGATATTAGTCATCAAGATTCATAAGATTATGTTTCCAAGAGGCTTACTTTCACTTTAACCCATAAGTGCATACTCAGTGGTTTCACTATCATCATCACTACAATTGTTGCATAGACATGAAAATGGATCACATCTTGAACAAAAATCCATACTTAATGATACTTCGTTTTCATCATTCTTCTCTAATAGAAAGCAAGTTTCTCCCTCTTTTTAATATTTTTTGACATCTGTAAAAGAATCCTTTTCTTCTAGGGCACCCATGAAATTATCATCAAACTCATCTTCAAATTCCATAAGAGACAATCTTGATAAGACTCACCTTCTTTGCCATTTGAAAGGCCAACACTATCTTCATGAGTATAAAAACTTCTGTTGTTTTCAAACATCTTCCTATTTATTTTGGGAGCTTCTTTTCCTTTATCCTAATTTTCCTTATAATGACACTTAGCAGCATAATGACCAAATCTACCACAAGAAAAACATTTGGAAGGAGGCCTACCTTTGAATCTTTATGTACCCACTTGGAGTAGTTTCTTATGAAGTTTTCTTCTTATTATTCTCATACATAACATGATTCTTCCTTCTCTTTTCCTTTTGCAATAGTTTTGAAGGTTTCTTCTCTCATATCAGAAGGACCGCCTTTGTTCATCTCAAATGTTGTCAATATTCCATGGAGTTGATCAAGTGTAAGACTTTTCAGTGTTGGAAATAATACTGAGAGGGGGGTGAATCAGTATTATCTGGTCAATTATTTTCTTTTTCAAACCCAGAACATATACGCTACTTCAGTTAGAGAAAACTACATATATATGCAACTACAGATAAGGAAACCCGCGTATACCATACAGACTTATAATTTAAAATATTCTACAGATGTTGAACATTAATCTATGCATCAGGATCATATAAATAGTAACCAGGAACAAAAAATAGAGCAGAAGACACACATCAAAGAACACCAGATATAAGGTGGAAACCCGATGTGGGTGAAAACCACCTGCTGCAATATGTCTTCTATCTTCTTTCAAATTAGAAACTCCTTTTACAATGGTCTTGTACTGGTGCAGTCCTTTACCAGTACGCAGGCTGCAACCTGCAGAGAGCTACACCTCTCTCTCGTTTTCCAGTCTCTCCTGGAAGGGAGCTACAACCCCCTTAGTTCTTGTACTAGTTGAGATACTAGTACGCAGGCTGCTACCAGAAGAAGACCACAACCTTCTCTTCCTTCCAGGGACCACGTTTCATAAATTTTCAGACCGGATGCACAAATAACATCAATCAAACATCAAGAATTTATGCATCAACCAATCACTTTTCAATCAAAACTGAATCAAAATAAACATTTCTCTGACGACTGTACCCAGATCATAATAACAGTAATCACACCCCACTTCTGAACCCAGAACACTGTAGCAATAAACAAAAGCATCTAGAACATAAATCAAGAGATGTACGCTACTTCACTATTCAGAAACCTACGTGCATACGCTTCTGTGTCAATACCGACCTGCGTATACGTGACTTTCCCTTACAAGAACAGCGTGTATACACTTCTTCGCTTCACTGAACTTGCGTATAGATCTATAAATTCATTCTT
>APFE031701087.1:9968-70796 GCA_000404065.3 Pinus taeda | reverse complement strand
AAATCATCTACAAAAAAGGGAAGCAAAATATGGTGGAAGATGCACTCTCAAGAAAGGATGAGGATGTGGAAGCATTGTTGTGCGCCATTTCTATTATCCAACTAGATTAGATAAACGAAGCGAGGGAGAAATGGAACAATGACGAAGAAGTGTGGGCACTTATTCGAAAGTTACAACAAGATTCCAGTATGTCTGATACATTTATCTGGCAAAATGATTCGTTATGGTGCAAAGATCACTTATACCTCTGTAAGAATTCCCAGCTAAAACAAAAGATTCTTATGGAATTGCACACTTCTCCCTTAGGAGGGTACTTAGGATTATTAAAAACTTACCATAGGGTTAAGAAGGAATTTTTCTGGGATGGCCTTAAATCAGATATTCAAAAGTTTGTGGCAGAATGTTTGGTTTGCCAATAAAATAAAGTTGAAACAATTAAGACACCGGGTCTATTACAACCTTTATCCATTCCAAGACAATGTTGGGAAGAGGTTTCAATGGATTTTATCACAGGTTTACCCAAGTCTGAGGGAAAGAGTGTCACCATGGTGGTAGTTGATAGACTTACCAAGTATGCACACTTTTGTGCATTATCACATCCATTTAAAGCCAGTACAGTTTCTACGAAATTTATGGAAACAATTCAAAAGTTACATGGAAATCCAAAGATTATCGTAAGTGACAGAGATTCCATTTTCACTAGAAATTTTTGGACAGAATTATTTTCTTGTGTTGGTACTCAGTTAGCTCATAGCTCATCTTATCATCCTCAATCTGATGGGAAAAATGAGATAGTAAACAAATGTTTGGAAGGATATCTATGTTGCTTTGTATTTGATAAACAGACAGAATGGGTCAAATGTTTGCCTCTCGCTGAATGGTGGTATAACACTTCCTTCCATACAACAACAAAAATGACCCCATTTATGGCACTTTATGGGTATCAACCACCATCCATCACATCATATTTAAGAGAAAATTCCAAGGTTTAGGCAGTGGAACGTCACATTGAACATCAAAAACAAGTCCTCCAACTCTTAAAGGATAACCTCGTGTTGACACATAATAGAATGAAACAACAGGCAGATCAACATCGGAGCAAAAGAAGTTTTGATGTAGGTGATTGGGTATTCCTACGGCTACCACCATATAAGCAAATGTCCCTCAAGCAACCCAAGAAGGATAATAAATTATCACCAAAGTATTATGGTCCGTACAAGGTGTTGCAAAAGATTGGTACTATGGCATACAAATTGGAGCTTCTTGCAGCTTCTCGATTGCACCCAGTTTTCCATGTTTCATGTTTAAAGAAGCTTATAGGTGACAAGCTCCCAATTCAAACAATATTGCCAAAACTTGACGAGGAAGGAAAAATTATATTGGAACCGGAAGCAGTCACAGAAACAATAACTCGACAGCTACGAAATCGATCAATTTCGTAGTATCTTATCAAGTGGAAGAACTTATCCGCTGAAGATTCCACATGGGAGGATGAGAATTATATACAGAAACATCCAGAACTTCTCAATCATTGAGGACAATGCTTTTTTGAAGGTGTTATCACTCAGGTTGTCCCTAGGCTCCTATTAGGGATACGGCCGAGGTAACCACAAACCAATCTTTTGATTGCGGGTTCTAGCCCACCTGCAATCGGAGAGGGCTCTCTCCTTTAGATTCAACCTCAGTTGATCTAGGTTCAACCTTAGTTGATGATTTTAGGCTAGCTTTCTGACTTCAAGGGAATGTTGACTGTGATTGGGAGGAAGGTAGGATTCTCGAGTAAAGAGGCACAGTGAAGTGTTATAAGTTTTGAACCATTGGGCATGGAGTCACAGAATGAGGCATGCGAGCGTTTTCTTGATCACAAGGGGATACAGAGCAGGATAGCCATGCAGGATACAACATTCAAGTTGCTGAAAGTACGGAATGAACATCAGGGATGAAAGGCAAAAGAGAATCATTTCATCATGCTAACAAAGGGGAGAAATGGATGAGCGGGATCCCGGAGCAGTTAAGAATTCCAAAGACATGCACCCATATATGAAAGAAACAGGGTAAACTAGAGCAGTTAAGAATTCTAGCTCATGACTGTTTCAGAAGAAAACATCGAAAAGTGCAGAAATTGAACTTAAGGTGTACTTAAACAAATCTTAAGCTATTCTTTTTTCCTGCAACTTAGAATGGCAGAAAGATGATAAAAACATAAAATAAATAGGGAGGAAGAACACTTATTGGATCATGCAGAGACACAGGAATTCCATGATCATTCCTTGGCCAAGAGAAAACAACAAGTTGTTTCGCAATCCATGCTTTCAGCAATCTTTGATTATGAAAATATGACAATTACAGTGCGAGTCTTTACTCAGAGAAAATTGCTAGAAAAGAAACTGACCAACAACTACTACTACCAACCAACCAACCCTTTACAATATCGCTTCGGGTGATATTTATAAACAAAATATCAAGAAGACATCATTGCATTTGACCCTGACAGGTCTGCTTAGAACTCTTCAAAATCTAAGTGTTAATGGAAATAAATGCAAGTAAATATTTTGGCTGCGCTGGGGGCAGCTAAATCGGAACAGGTGACGAGGTGGCCTTTGGGGACCAGATGTGGTGCTGCTGAAGTGAATGAGTTGTGGGGCTGCAGTTCGGCTTTGGTACGAATTGAATTTGCAATTATTGTGATTTGAGATCTTCAAGTGATTTTTCTCTCCTCCTATGAATCTACTGGAAGATATTCAATTTTCTCTTGCTTTGGGCCGCTGCTCAAGATATTCTCTGATACACTTTGCCGCTACATTGATGGTTTCCACCGTCGACTGATACTCTTTGACACGCTTGAAGCCTGCTGATTTGATCTGATACACTTCAAACTCTGTCAATGATCTGTTGTTGTCTTCAAATCGGATCGTTTGGCACGATTGGGTGATTTTCGGGATTTTTCGGCGCGCAGTGGGCTCGGAAATCAGAAGATTCCCTGAAGATTCCTTGAAATGGCCTATTTCCCTTAGCGATGCGCGAATAGCGCTTCGCGCGCTATTCGCGCATCGAAAACTGCCTCTGTTTCTTGATCTGGAGCTTCGAAGTGCGACTTTTCTTCTTGCGCGAAGCTTTTTCGGCTTTTCTGGCTGCTGACGTAAGCACTGCGTCGACTGTACAACGGATGACGTCATCAGTGGGTCCCTGGTACAGCGCGACGTGGTGAGGTATTGGATGAACTGTTAGTGAAGAGGTTCCAATGCGATATCACGATATCGCGTCGGCGGGGAAAGAGGGGGATCATTGGGTTGGACATTTTGGTGCTTGTGACTGCCGATATGCGATATCGTGATATCGCATCGGCGGAAAGGAAAGGTGAACGGATTGGACACTCAGCGTTTGTGATCGTCGATCGCCGATTTCGCGATGTCGCATCGGCGGGGAACAGATGGGCATTGTTTTGCATGAATGTGTGAGTGCGAGGTTGCGATGCGAAAACAGCTTTGAGGAGAAAAGGTAAGTAAGTGGGTGTGAAGGGCTTTTGAAGTTTCGGAAGGGGTCCGACTACTTCGGGGGAGTTTTATACTTAGGAAGGAGTCCATAGTATGTGGAAGTTGGTTTCGGAGGTTGGGTTCTTGCTTAGCTTCTGATAAATTAAACAATTCCCGGGACTTGCTATGGTTATTTTTCAACTAGGGGAAGGGATATTACATAGGGGAATTTACTTAATATTAATACGGGGACGGGGAACATAGGGAGCTACATAATAATGTTAGTGGTTAACATGGAGATGATAAGAAAGCGCTAAGTTCGAGGGGGACTTAGGCTGTTGCAGGGGGTAGGGCCATACTTCGGGAGAAGGTATGGAACAGCTTTGAGTAAAGCAGATCTTTACTCAACCAGAGTGATGAAGATGATGAACTGAAGAGGTGTCAAGCAGATCTTGACCTCTTTTGGGGATGTTAGTTAGTGATCGGGGGAAAAGCAGAGAAGGGGAGTTAGTTATACCTCATTTGAGCCTTTTTTGCTTACAAATCTTTGATGATTATGTTTTGCATGATATGATGCCTGCAAACTTAGAAATTGTCAGCAATTCAACAGCCTCAGAACTACCTACCCAGCCTACTTGCCTAGCATTTTTTCTTCTTTTGCTTGGGGGTGCACTTAGACTTGCAAACCCAACATACAGTTTTCTTTTGATGTTTTCCTATCTACATACTACCCTTATTTCTTCCAGAGCCCAGATTAAACTATCGGACTCTTCTGTTTCTCTACCTATCTAAGGGTCTGCCAAGATTAAACTGTTTGGACAGACTTACAATCTCTATATTCTAAAACATGAAATTTAAAACTAGGGAGACCAAGATTAAACTGTTTGGACCTCCCTTTAACTAACAGTAGCGATACCAGGTAAACTTTACAAACTTTGAAGACAATTGAATGAATCTTGAAGTAGCCTTCTTCATGTGGAGATTGTTTGAGCAAATATGGAGCATTGCAGCAAGCAAAGTACAACATATTTGGCCTGTGAAATGCCAATCATGAAAAATGAATACCTGCTGCAGCAGGAGCTAATAGTGGATCCACTCGGGGATGGCTTCTCCTTGTGGGAAGTCAAGAACAGCAGTCCAAAACGCCTTGGTTTTTACTTTCTTGCTGTGTTCTGCAAAATTTATTTCCTTCGGCCGCTTTATTTCTCCTACCTACCTACCCTAACCAGCAACTGCTTTGCCGTTAGGTAAAATCACATAACCAGTGCAGCCATTTAAGCAATTGTAAATCGAGATAATCTTGCTGACTGATCATTTCTGAATGCAAAAGCATCTTTCGAGCGCGTGCTTTTACAACCAAAATTGTGGCCTCCATCATTTGGCGCTGAAGCTTACGGTCTTCACTGAGAGAACATGTTAGCAAAATTTTGTTAAGCCAAAGTTCCATATAATCTGCAATTGGATCAATGAACTTACCCTATGAGAGAACTTCCTCTGCTTCATTTGAATCTTCAATAGAATCATGCAGAGTCTGTGAATCAGCAGGTGGCGGCATCTTCTCCTGAGTTGAGGACGGGAGACTTCAGCATGATTTGGGACCTTCTGGGTCGAGGGGAGCAGCTGCATCTTTGGTAATGAGCCTAGCAGATGATCCTTCTCTCTTTCCCTTGGATCCCAGATCACACAGAATCCTTAGGTCCTCAGGCAACAGTGTTCCCTCCTGAATATGGGCATGGAAGCTCAGGCATGATTCCGGGTTCTTTGGGCTAGAAGGATCAGTTACATCATCGGTAATGACCCTAGCTTTTGATCCTTTTGTCTTTCCCTTGGAACCCAGATCATACTCAAACCGTAATTCTGGAGACAACACTATTTCCCACTGAACTGGAGAAGGAAGATTTTGGCAAAACTCTTGAGGGTTGCGAAAATCATAAGCCTGAATTTGAGCTCCCAAGAGTTCAATTTCATTCTCATATTTTTGCACAACAAACTCAAGGAACAATTTATTTCAGCCGCCAGGTATCGTTGACAATACCTTCCTGAAAAATTTGTCATCGAGCTCAAACTCTGATAAACTTTCTCTGCATTTTTCTAAAGCTTCTACTATCGGAAGTTCTTCCCAAGATTCGGTCATTCTCTTTTGTTGATCATACATGGGACACTTGGCTGTAACATTTGGTTCTTTCCTCAGTGGAGCCTTTGATTGAAATTGAAGTGGAGTCTCCAGGTGGATGTCTGGACTCTGAAGTTCCTGATCTCTGTCCACCATCAAAGATCAGAACTAAACATGACAAGCCTTCAAAAATAGGAGCACTTCCTCCATCGGGGTTCAAAGATGAACCGTGTGTTTGAATCCCCAACGGTGCGTGCAGATACAGGTCGACCGAAGCTTTTACAAGTCGGTTTCTTCCACTGCAGAGCTGTAGATTGATTGCATTGATTTATCTGAGGAGGTCCCCAGTGGAGTCGCCATTATGTTATCACTCAGGTTGTCCCTAGGCTCCTATTAGGGATACGGCCGAGGTAACCACAAACCAATCTTTTGATTGCAAGTTCTAGCCCACCTGCAATTGGAGAGGGCTCTCTCCTTTCGATTCAACCTTAGTTGATGATTTTAGGCTAGCTTTCTGACTTCAAGGGAGTGTTGGTTATGATTGGAAAGAAGGTAGGATTCTCGAACAAAGAGGCACGGTAAGAAGCGATAAGTTTCGAACCATTGGGCATGGAGTCACAAATTGAGGCTTGCGAGCGTTTTCTTGGTCACAAGGGGATACGGAGCGGGATAGCCACACAAGATACAATTTTCTATCTGCTGAAAGTACGGAGTGGACATCAGGGATGAAAGGCAAAGGAGAATCATTTCATCATGCTGATAAAGAGGAGAAATGGATGAATGGGATCCAGGAGAATTTAAGAATTCCTAAGACATGCACTCATATGTGAAAGAAACAGCGTAAACCAGATCATTTAAGAATACAAGCTCATAACTGTTTCTGAAGAAAACATTAAAAAACACAAAAATTGAACTTAAGGTGTAGTGAAACAAATCTTAAGCTATTCTTTTTTCCTACAATTTAGTAAGGCAGAAAGGTGGTAAAACAAAACATAAAACAAAACAGAGGAGAGGAACACTTATTGGATCATGTAGAAGCACATGAATTCCGTTATCATTCCTTGGCCAAGAGAAAACATCAAGTAGTTTCGCAATGCATGCTTTCAACAATCTTTGATTATGGAAATTATGACTGTTACAGTGTGAGTCTCTGCTCGGAGAAAATGCTGGAAAGAAGACTGACCAACAACTACTACCCACCAACCAACCCCTCACAACATTGCTCAGGGTGGTTTTTATAAGCAAAATATTGGAAAGACATCATTACAAGTGACATAAACAGGTCTGCTGGAAAACTCTTCAAAAATCTAAGTGTTGCTGGAATTAAGTGCAAGTAAATCTCTTTGGCTGCGCTGGGGGTAGCTGAATCGGAACAGGTGACGAGGTGGCCCTTGGGGACCAGATGCAGTGCTGCTGGAATGATTATGCTTTGGGAATTATAGCTCTGTTCTGGTGTGAAGTGAATGTGCAATAATTGTGATTTGAGGGCTTCGAGTGGTTTCGCCATCTTTCTATGAATCTGCTGGAAGATATTAGATTTTCTCCAGCTTCGGGCCGCTGCTCAAGATATTCGCTGATACTCTTTGCCGCTACATTGATGGCTCCCGTCGTCGACTGATACTCTTTGACACGCTTGATGCCTGATGATTTGATCGGATACACTTTAACTCTGTGATTGATTTGCTGCTGTCTTTAAACCGGATCCTTTTAGGCACGATCGGGCGATTTTCGGGATTTTTCGGCGTGCAATGGGCTGAGGGATGAGAAGATTCCCTGAAGATTCCTCGGAAGGGGTCCGATCACCTCAGAGGGATTTTATACTTTGGAAGGAGTCCATTGTATCTGGGGGGTGGTTTTGGAGGTGAAGGGTTCTTGCTGAGTTTCAGATAAAATGAGAAATTCCCGGGAGTACTTATGGTTATTTTTCAACCAGGGGGAGGGATATTACGTAGGGGGATTTTACTTAATATTAATAAGGGGATGGGAAAAATAGGGAGCTAGATAATAATGTTAGTGGTTAATATGGAAATGGTAAGAAAGCGCTAAGTTCAGGAGAGCTTAGGCTGTTACAAGGGGGTAGGACCATATTTTAGGAGAAAATATGGAACAACTTTGAGTAAAGCGGATCTTTACCCAAGCCAGTGTTATGAAGATGAGGGAACTTAAGAGGTGTTAAGCAGATCTTGACCTCTTTTGGGGAAGTTAGTTAATGATTGGGGAGAACAGAGAAGGGCAGTCAGTTATACCTCTTTTGAGCTTCTTGCGTACAAATCTTTGCTGATTGTGTCCTGAATGATATGACACCTGAAAATCTGGAACTGGTCAGCAATTTAGGATTCAACAACCTCCGAACTACCTACCCAACCTACTTACCTAGCATTTTTTCTTCTTTTGTTTGGGGTGCACTTAGACTTGCAAACCCGTCATTCATTTTTCTTTTGATTCTTTCCTATCTACATACTACCCTTATTTCTTCCAGAGCCCAGATTAAGCTGTTAGGCTCCTCTGCTTCTCTACCTATCTAAGAATTTGCCAAGATTAGACTGTTTGGATAGATTTACAATCTCTATATTCTAAAACAGGAAATTTAAACCTAGGGAGACCAAGATTAAACTGTTTGGACCTCCCTTTAACTGAAAAATGGCGAAACCGGGATAAATTTACAAAATTTGAAGGCAATTGGATGAACTTGAAGTAGCCTTCTTACTTGGAGACTGTTAAGCAAATATGGAGCATTGCAGCAAGCAAAGTACGACATATTTGGCCTGTGAAATGCCAATCATGAAAAATGAATAACCTGCTGCAGCAGGAAGCTAATAGGAAGTTTTATGGCAAGGATCTGGTGACATGGATACTACAAATGGAGAAATTCTTTGTTCTACATGATGTGTTGAACACACAAAAGGTACGCATTGCATCTTTATATTTAGAACAAAATAAGTTTGTATGGTATTCATGGTTTTTTCTCGTAAACCACTTGTCACTTGGTCAGTTTTTACAAAGGAAATGATAACAAATTATAAGGTTACAAAGATAAACACCTTCTTTAGCCAATTGATAAATCGCAAACAAAAGGGTTCAATGGCGAAGCACATTGAGGACTTCAAAAAATTGAATATAAGGGTAAACGATATTCCAGAGGAGCATAGTATTGATGTATTCATAGGGAATTTAAAGGATAAAATCCAACATGACATTTTCTTTTGGGAACCTGATTCATTGGAGAACGTATTCACGGTGGAAAGAAAAGTTGAACGAAAAATTATTGCAACAAGGAAGTCTACCACTCACAACTACAAAGATGTAAGTGTTGCTCCTGGCCTTCCACAACCTACAAGGTTGACACCGCAAAAATTGGAAGAAAAAAGAGCAAAAGAGCTTGTTATAGTTGTGATAGAAAACACACTAAAGGCCAGAAGTGTGCTGAGAAGAAATTATTTTACATAGATTATGAAGAGGAGGAATAAAAGGAACAAGAAACATCAAAAGAAGAGGATATACACTAGGAACCAACCCTAGAGAAAGAATAAATGAATCGGACCATATCTTGTAATGCATTGATAGGAATTAGCACTCCTAAAACTCTCAAGATAGACGGACAAATCAAGAACAAAAAGGTAATAGTGATGTTTGATTCGGGTTGTACCCATAATTTTATTCATTGTAAGATAGCCAAGGAATTGAATTGGTTCCTATATCCAACACCACAATGCCAAGAGATGGTTGCAAATGGAGGAATTATAATTTTTCTGGAAAGTGCCATAATATCAAGCTAACCATGGGGGGATATGTATTGAATATTCCAATGATTTACATTCCAATGGGTGGTGTTGATGTTGTACTGGGAGTCCAATGGTTACAATTTCTAGGTACAATAGCTTTTAATTTTCAAGAACTTTTCTTGAAACTTTTTTCGGAAGGAAAGGAAGTTGAATTAAAGGGTATCAGAGGGAAACCAAGAAAGATAATCAACTCTAATGCCATGAAAAAACTTCTAAAGAAAGAAAAACGGGGTGTAATTGCACAATTATGCTCACTAGAGGTTCAAAATCGAAATCATCTATTTTTTCAGATCTCCAAAAAGTCTTGGAAAATCATTCCAAGGTATTTTAGACTCCCAAAGGCCTCCCACCTATTCGTGATCAGGATCATGCTATTCATTTGATTCTAGGGAGTTTTCCTCTAGACATCATGCCTCATAGATATCCCTATGCCCAAAAGAGTGAAACTGAACGTATGGTCGCAGAAATGCCAGAGGCCAGTATAATTCAACCTAGTCAAAGTTCTTTCTTTGATCCAGCAGTATTGGTGCACAAGAAGGATGGATCATGAAACATGTGTCTGGATTATAGGGAGCTCACCAAGCTCACTATTAAAGATGAATTTCCCATTCTTATCACTGATGAATTGCTGGATGAATTACATGGAGCAATTTACTTCACCAAGTTGGATCTTCATTCGGGATACCATCAAATTAGAATGGAGACCGAAGACATTCAGAAAACAACACTTAGAACTCATGAGGGCCACTACGAATTTTTGGTCATGCCTTTTGGCCTTACCAATGCACCTTCCACATTTCAAGGTTTGATGAATTCCATTTTCAAACCGTTCCTTAGAAAATTTGTGTTAGTATTTTTTCATAATATACTAATCTACAACAAGTCTTGGAAGGATCATACTCAACATGTTGACAGGGTGCTCAAACTATTGGAGGAAAAACAATTATATGCCAAAAAATCTAAATGTTTCTTTGGAGTTCAGGAGGTGGAATATCTGGGTCATATTGTATCGCATGAGGGTGATAAGGTTGACCCTAACAAAATTAAAGCCTTTAAGGAATGGAAAATCCCCACAACCATAAAGCATCTTCGAGGATTTCTTAGGTTGACAAGGTATTATTGCAAGTTTGTTAAGAATTATAGGAGAATAACATCACCTCTAACAACATCACTGAAGAAAGATGCATTTTCTTGGACTTCATAAGAAACTAAGGTCTTTGAACATCTTAAAGAGGAAATGTGCCAAGCACTGGTCTTAGCTACTCTAGACTTCACAAAAATTTTTATTGTGGAATGTGATGCCTCAGGAAATGGAATTGGTGGCGTTTTAAAGAAAAGGAAGACCCATTGCTTTTGAAAGTCTTCCAATCAAAGGAAAGTATTTACACAAACCTATTTGTGATAAGGAAATGTTGGCAATACTACATGCACTAAAGCAATGGAGACCTTACCTAATGGGAATACACTTCAAGATAAAAACATATCATGATAGTGTTAAATACTTTTTGGAACAAATATTATCTTCAGAAGAGAAGAAAAAATGGGTTACAAAGATGTTGGGTTATGACTTTGAAATCATCTAGAAAAAAGGGAAGCAAAATGTTGTTGCAGATGCACTCTCAAGAAAGGATGAGGATGTGGAAGAATTTCTTTGTGCCATTTCTATTATCGAACCAGATTGGATAACCGAAGCAAGGGATGAATGGAAAAATGATGAAGAAGTGTGGACACTCATTCAAAAGTTGTAGCAAGATCCCAGTCACATATGATACATTTAGCTGGAAAAATGATTCATTATGGTACAAATATTGCTTATATCTTGGTAAGAATTCCTAACTCAAACAAAATATTATTTTTGAATTTTACACCTCTCCCTTAGGAGGGAGCTCAATATTTTTTAAAAGTTACCATAGGGTCAAGAAGGATTTTTTTGGGATGGCCTTAGATATGATATTCAAAAGTTTGTGGCAGAATGTTTGGTCTGCTAACAAAATAAAGTTGAGACAATTAAGACCTTGGGTCTATTACAACCTTTAGCCATTCCAAGTCAATGTTGGGAGGAGGTCTCAATGCATTTTATCATAGGTTTACCCAAGTCTAAAGGAAAGAGCCATCATGGTAGTTATTGATAGACTTACCAAGTATGCACACTTTGTGCATTATATCATCCATTTAAAGCCAATACAGTGGTTGTTGCAGTTATGGAAACAATTTAAAAGCTACATGGAAACCCAAAGATTATTGTAAGTGACAAAGATCCCTTTTTCACTGGAAATTTTTGGATGGAATTATTTTCTTTTATGGGTAATCAATTAGATCATAGCTCATCTTATCATCCTAAATTTGATGGGAAAATTGAGATAGAAAACAAATGTTTGGAAGCATATATTAATTTCTTTGTATTTGATAAACAAATACAATGGGTCAAGTGGTTAACTCTGGTTGAATGGTGGTATAACACTTCCATACTACAACAAAAATGATGTTATTTATGGCACTTTATGGATATCATCCACTGCCCATTACATCATATTTAAGAGAAAATTTTAAGGTTCAAGCAGTGGAATATCACATCGAGCATCAACAAAATATTCTCCAACTCTTAAAGGATAACCTCACTTTGGTGCAAAATCAAATGAAACAGTAGGTCAATCAACATCGTAGCGAAAGAAGTTTTAATGTAGGCAACTAGGTATTTTTATGGCTACAACCATACAAACAAATGTCCCTCATGCAAGTTAAGAAGGATAATAAATTATCACCAAAGTACTATAATCCTTAAAAGGTGTTGCAAAATATTGGTACTATGGCATACAAATTGGAGCTTCCTGCATCTTCCCGAGTGCACCCATTTTTCCATGTTTCACGCTTAAAGAAGGTTATAGGTGACAAGATCCTAGTTCAAACAATATTGCCAGAACTTGATGAGGAAGGAAAAATCATATTGGAACATGAAGCAATCATGGAAACAAGAATATGACAGCTATGGAATCAATCAATTTCAGAGTATCTCATCAAGTGGGAGAACTTACCAGCTGAATATTCTGCATGGGAGGATGAGAATTTTATACATAAACATCCAGAACTACTCAAGTGTTGAGGACAACACTTTTTTTAAGGAGAGGGGCATGTTAGGTCCCTATAATCCTAGTGTAGCCCCTTATTATTATTGTTAGCGTAGCCCCCTTATTGTTATTGTTGTTCCCATGTAGTCCCCATATTGTTATTATTGTGCCCCTTGAATGTAAGGCCCTATCCTAGGGTCTTCTAACAGATCTATATTCTCTGGGAATTAAATGCAATAAGAGGCAATAATTTACTTTCTTACCAGACATTTAAACAATGATAAATTTACCATTTACATTCTAATCCCTACAACTAAAATAGTGAACATTTCATTTCAATAACTTACATGAGTAATCTATGCATAGAGGAATACCTATACTGATGACCCGATGGAGATTCCCTTGAGTTGCTGTTCTTGCTGGAATGCTCCTCTTGACTACTGACTGGATTTACCTCCCAGCAAACTAGGAAATACTTCCTAGCCCAGGAAACCTCCACAGGTTCCCTAAGCTCTCCCAAAATCACAGCCAATCCAAAACTAAAATCAAGACCTAACATCCCCCCTTTCTCTCTTCCTCCTTCCCTTTTTATGCCTCTCCTCTCCTCTCCACCTCAACCACCTCTCATTAATGTCATAACTTCTCCCTGATCCTTATAGTTGACATCTCTTCTCCCAAGTAAATCTGTGAGTACATTTGGGAATGTGATATGAATATATAAATTGGTAATTAATTGGAGAGGACCATGTCTTATCCCAAGTAAATGTGAGAGTACATTTTGGGGATGAGAGATGAATATATAAATTGGCAATTATTTGGAGAGGACCATGTCTTCTCCCAAGTAAATGTGATAGTACATTTTGGGGATGTGAGATGAATGTTTAAATTGGAATAAGGGAAGGAGACCATATCTTATCCAAGATAAATTTGAGAAGACAAGTTGGTAATTTGAATAATAGCAATAATTTTTTTTACATCAGTAAGTAAATTTTACAGTTTCCCAAATGAAGGTATTCACAAATGTTTCTCAATATTTTCAGATAATGTAAACATTAACAGAATATAAGGTATTCACCAATATTTCTTGTTTAGTAGAGAATATATTATTATTGAAATGAAGAGAAGCTCATTTACGTTTATACCATCATTTCTAATTTTAACTTTGGTTCATCTAATACTTTCCAAGGTTTTCCATTTACTAATTAGTGGAAATTATGAATTGACCCCACATATAGTGACATGTGAATGAACCCAAAGACAAACCTAAGTTCAAATGACTAATTCGTAGAGTTCATAAATGACAAAACTAAGTTCAATTCAAAATGACATGACAAAACTACGTTCAAATCATCGTCACCATCATCATCATCATCATCATTATCATCGTCGTCATCATCATATTTTTCATCAATAGCATTGTCATGATCATCACCATATAATCACATATTTATCTTTATCACCATCATCATTTCAATCATCATCTATGTCATTTTCATCATCATCATCATCATTAATTCCATCATCATCGTCATCATCACCATATAATCACATATTTATATTCATCACCATCATCATTTCAATCATCATCCATGTCATTTTTATCATCATCATCATTAACGCCATCATCATTGTTTTTGTCATCATCATCATCATCATCATTGTCACCATTATTGTCATCATCGTCATCATCATCATTATCGTCATCATCATCATCATCGTCATCAACATCAACATCAACATCATCATCAACATTGTCACCTTTGTCATCATAGATAATGGTGCTACTAATAATATTATGCCTCTTTACAAAATGGGAGCAACTATCTTATAATGTACTTCATAGTCAAGAGGTTGAGAAAACTCCTTACCCTTCCATTTGAGAAAGCTTTTTTCCCTTCATAGTTCAATGATCCTTTTAATGTCATTGGTTTGTGATATTAATCTTTTAGAATGTTTACGTTTTTTTCCTGATCATTTTTTCTTCATAATTATGTTTATGTCATTTTATGTAGGTTCATGATTGATTTTCATATGATCTTGTGTTGAATTTCCACTTTACAAATAGTGATTTTTTTTTGTACATTATTTTTTGTAGATTAGGGAAGATATCTCCCTAATTAGAGATAAAACACATTTTTTACCAACTAAATCTTATGTCTGAGTGTCTTTTAAGATCAATAATGCTTGAAACAAATTTTTGTGTGTGTAGATTCTAGATATTTCATATGTCAATATCATTAATGACAATTACCTACTTTGGATGCCATATTAGGTTTGGTCTTTGTTTAAACTTATAATAGTAACACTAATATTTCCTATTATCCATGAATTATGGGTTTTATAAGCTAATGCATTTGAGAAATTATTGTATGTTAATTGTTTGGTGGGAGAGATGATATCATATTTTATTTCTTGGTGATTAGTGTTTGAGGGGTGGGGGGTGAGCAGTGTTTCACTTCTTCAAACACAATAGGGTTGATATTATTGCTTCTATGATAGTTGACACTCATTAAAGGATGTATCTAAACATTGTCTGTTTTCATGCTTTGCACTATCCTAACTATGCCGATAATATGTAGAAGTTCCTAATAACAAATACTAGAACCTAGGTCATCCTAGTAAGGAAACAACTCTCTAAATTTTGGTTTAATAAAGATTTAAAAACTAAGAGTTGATTAATAATGTCACATACAAATTTTCATGGTATGAAAACTTGTATAAGTATTTATTAGTATTATCTTACCATATCTAATTCTAGTTTTCACTCTATTGATCACGTAGAATAGTTATTCAAGGTTTCATTAAAATTATCTAAAAGGTGACTTACTTCTTCTCATTATTACTTGCAGTAATCAAATTCCTTGAATAGACTTACCCTCTAAAACTTGTTTGGAGTTCTCCAAATACACACATAGTTGATATGATTCACTTAGTTTCCATAGTATTTAAGAGTTCAAGTGGAATTCCCCCCAAATGTTGATCTTAAATTTTACCCATCCTCAATAATCTCCTAAACTTGACATGTTATAAGCTAAATCTAGCATATTCCAAGACTAATATAATCAATTTAACAACTCATATCCATTCAAAAACATAAATTATCAATATACGCTTATAATTCATAAAAAATGAAGCATAAATATAATCAATTAAATAGCCATAAATAATGAACACATGGATTTGGGAGGAAAACTCACCATAAAAACACTATAAGACTTATCTTATTAATCACAAAAGCATTTTCAATCCATTGTGCTTCGATCTTTTATCACAAATTCATGTTCCTTCTTTAGAAATGCAATGTAGAATAATGACGATGAATGAATAGATGAGTGTATTTCATTAATGCATAATTCCTACTTATAGGCAGAGGATAGGTTGATAAAATGAACCTCGATCATTTGAAGAAGAATTGCTAGACATAGTCAATCACGATCCCTCTTTCTGTGTTAATTTGACCAAAGTCACATTAATTTAAAGTAAGGTAGTTTTATATACCCAACGCTCAGTATGGCCTAGTGTGGACCACATTGTAAGCATGTTAGTAAAAGCCAATAGGTTCACCAAACAACAATTTTAGTAGAAGAAATGGGATCATCATCTCCACATACATTATTAGCCTAATAATGTGCTAAATGGAACCCAAAAAATGCACTCAAATTGAAAGAAATATGTGGCAATGAATATTGTTCAAACATAAGCCCCATTGGGTACATGGTCTTTGAGTATGTTGTACATTATCCAAGCTTCTATTTATACCTCCAAAAACTTGTGAATGTATTATTTGAATGCTACAATGATCATCATAGAAAACATTGTCGGGGCATCCTTATGTCCAAAATGCATGACATTGTCTAAACCCCATTTTGTAGCAAAAATTGTCTTCTTCTACTACTTGATAATATCCTAATAACCCATTGATGAAATAATAGGTTTCCTTCCTGCAAAATGGTCAAGCGCTTAAAAATTGAATGCGATCAAGAAAGTGTCATGGGCACAAGAACCATTAAATCCCTTATCATGCACATAGACACATATCCTTTCTATTGTTTTCTTATCCATAATAACAATCAAGGTGATCCACTCTTAATCTTCTAGAAAAAAATATTTCAATAAATAACATCTTGTCTATTTCCCCCTTTAAGTTCTTCCTTACTCAAGAATAAATCTTGTATAACCACTTCTTGATAAGTTTGACATTTGGTTCAACTTGATTTCCCTCTACTCTAACTCTCTTTTGATTCCATTCATCTCTATAAACATAGTTACAGATCAAATAGGAAATTACCTAATACCTATTTTTTTGAGGTTGCAAAAACTCACCCAATTTTGAAATTAGTGATTCAGAATACACCTTTTTTTTTGGAGCATGTTTTAGCACTTTAAATTTTCTTATGTATCAAGTATGAACATTTTCTTTAAAATGTTAGTGATTTTCATGCTGATTTTAAAAAGTGTTGATGGAACATCAACACATTTTGTTAAGAGTTTATTTTTGACACTTCAATTTTTTTTTATGTATCAAGCATGAACATTTTTTTAAATGTTAGTGATTTTCATCTTGATTTTGAAAAGCGTTGATGCAACATCAACCCTTTTTGTTTAGAGTGCTTATTTTTTACACTTTAAATTTTCCAATATATTAAGTATGGATATATTTTTTTTAAATGTTTGTGATTTTCATGTTGGTAATAAAACATACAAAAAAATAATTAAAAAACATGACAAAAAAAAACTCAAATAATAAAAATATATAGAAAAAAACACCCATAAAAAAAAAAAAAAAAAAAAAAAAAAAAAAAAAAAAAAAAAAAAAAAAAAATTGTAAATAAAAAAAAATAAAATAAATAAATAAATAAATAAAATATAAAAAAAAAAATATTTCGAAAAACATATAATTTAAAGAAAAAAAATTGAAAATTAACAAACAAGAAAAACACATCTAAACGATTTTTTTAAGCATAAAAAAAACACAAAACCACATAATAATAATAATAAACCTAAAAAAAAAAAAAAAAAAAAAAAAAAAAAACTGATTAAAAAAAACACATAAAATTATATAAAATAAATAAAAAAAAAAAGAAAAAAAATTACAAAAAAAAAAAAAAAAAAATCAAAACAAAACAATTAAAAATAAAAATAAAAATAAAAAATCCCCGCCCAGGATTGGCCGCGGGCGTGGGCGGGGAGGCAGGCTGTGCCGCGGGTGTGGGCGTGGAGGTAGGCTGCATGTAGCCCACCTCCTTGCCGCGCCCGCGACCAACCCCACCTAGGGGCTAGCGGGTTCAATTCAGGGAGTCGACCCTGTCAGCCCTTGGGCGGGGTTGGCCGCAGCTGTGGGTGGGGAGGTGATTGTGTGTAGCTTGCCTCCTAGCTTGTGCCCGCGGCCAACCCTGTCTAGGGGTGGCAGGGATTTGTTTATTTAAATTTTTTTTTTTAGTTAAATTATGTCTATTTTTGTTTTGTTTTTATTTTTATTTTTAATTTTTTGTTAATTTTTTTATATTTATAGTTAATTTATTTTATTTTACAATTTTATAGTTATTTTTGTCTTTTTTTATATTTGATTTTATTTATTTATTTATGTTTTATTTCTTGTTATTATTTTTTATTTTTTTTTTGTTTTTTTATTGTTTTTTTTTTCCAAATATTTAAATTTTGTTTTCTTTTGTATTTTTTGTGTTGTTTTATTATTTTTTCTTTTTATCCATATTTTATTTTCTTTTGTACTATTTTTGTTATTGTTTTTATTTTTTTTTCAATATTTGAATTTTTGTTTTCTTTTGTATTTTTCATTTTTATTTGTTTATATATTTATTTATTTTTTTGGTTCTTATTTTTATTTTTATTTCTACAGGGTCCATGGTGATGCTCGTCTAGCAACCCGATCCCATTATGTGCAATTTGATAGTTGATTTTAAAATTTTCATTATATGAATCGAGTCTGCCCCCACAATGTATCAATTTTATGGTTGGTCTTTAAGTTTTCATTACAACGGGTTGAGTTCACCAACACTGCGTGTCAATTTGATGGTTGATTTTTAAATTTTTGTTGCAATGTATCAAGTTGTTGTGGGTTAAGATTTTAAAATCATTATATATTTAGCATTTAAAGAATAAATTACTCTTGGTATAATAACAATTTCATCCAGGTGTTCATTTTAAAAGTTTTTTGTCATAAATTTTTCCATAATGTCATGCTTGAAATATTTTGAAAATTTGAGATTTTTTTGTAGTCATAATCTTTGGTTTTAATTGCATCTTTGAAAAATTGTCAAGATTTTAATGTTTTTCTAAGCCATGATATTTTATCTTTAAGGCTATGGTTGAAAACAATTACAATTTCAGGGTTTTTTAGAGTCAAGATATTTTATCTTTAACATCATGTCTGAGAATTGTTGGAATTTTACAGTTTTTCAAAGTCCGAATATTTTATCTTTAATTCCATTGCTAAAAAATGTCAAAATTGTAACCCGACTTTTTTTTGTTATTCCAAAATCAACATTTATTTTTTAAGGGTTTTTTTTCATCCATTTTGCAAAAAAAAAAGGATTTTACTTCCATTTAAAAAAAACTTGAAAATTTACCCTAAAAAAACATCATTTTGGCATACACAATTTTCATTTTTGGGTTGTTTTCTCAAGTTTTTTTGGGGTTTTTTGGCTAGAGTACCCATTTTGAGGTAATAGTTCCCATTTGATCAGTAACTATGTTTATAAACTCCATGGAAAAATCATCATATTCTCCAAGCAAGGTTGCAACTTATGTAATGATATTCACATCCTAGTAATATCCCATTGACACTTTGTTGGGATTCTCTGTAATACCATATTGCATTTCCTTATCTTTAGGGATGCTTGATAGATTTACTCACCTTCAACATCCCCAAGCTCCTTAACAACTCTCTTTCAACCATTCCCTTAAATGTGAGATGGTGCAACTCCTCACACTATCCTATAACCCTATAACTATATCACCTGATCACCTAACCATATATATTGATGAAATATTAATATTTAATATCATTTAAAAGATATTAATATATACTATATAATATATATAGAATATATATTATATACTATATAATAGGTATAATGTCATGGAGTAATATTAGAGCATTAATAAAAAAAGTTGGGTTCAAGCATTAATCAAGTAGAGCAAGCATGACATGAGAATATTCAATCAAGGCATGCGATCATTCGTGAAGTGGGCACAAGGGCATTCAAGCAGGTGGTGCAGGTATAGGCAGGTGGTGCAACATTGAGTCCATAGGTGGTGGCACAGAGGAAACTATTTTCACGGGCAACAAATATGGCGGTAAGCTAATTCCCCTTTCTGAAACCCTAATGTATTCCTAAAGCTTTATGTGGTTATTCTTGTGGCTTAATTATTCTTGTTTGGTGGCATCAGATTGGTTCAATCCTCACATTGCATTGGTTTAGTCACTACTATTATGTCTCACACCTATTCATATGTCTCACATACCCATCTATAGCACGCCCCTTCTTACCAACATATCCTATAGAGGTAGGTGTAGTATTCCACATTTAATCCCTTCTCAAAATACACTTATATCACCAAGGACTAGTACTCCTAGCTGGGAGGACTACCTATGAGGATATCTGTTAATCCGATGGGAATAATCCAGTGGGGATATCTAATCACTATAAATCCTTGCTAGGTTACTTCGTTGCTAATACAATGAGAAGAGCATAAGGGTATAATGGGGTGAATTCCATATGATACCACATCTCTATGTGTAACATTTTCAGGGTGAGATGGGGCTGAGTGAGTCACATCAACCATCTCCCATAGAGGGTCTTACAATAATCGAGCATTGAAGGCCATTCCCAGTGGTTGAAATTTTCCATAGCTGATAGGAATAGGAAATATAATAAATATAAGTTACCTATCTCAACTTGAATCATGCATTCATTAGAGAAATACCATAGCATAGACAATTAGATCAAAAGGTTTTATTTATTTTCTTTCCACCATGTCGAGGAGGTCTTACGAGTAAGTTGTAGTGACCTTCCCAGTTCGATGTTTTTTCTCAATTCACTGTCCCTAAGAGTTTCTTAATAAATCTGGTTACCTTAGGGAAAGTAGTGTGTACCTTATGGCTTCCTCTTTGATGCTCAACTAAGAGGACCTATTTCTTTTTCAAAGAATGGATACTGGAGAGAAAGAAATAACAAATTTTATTTAGCATATGGAACTTACAAAGAGATAGAATTAGTTCGTTGCTTTTGCTCAGGGGGAACAGTCAAATGGAGACCGAAAGCCTATCTTATATTGGGAGGGGTTAACACTGACTAAAAAATGAGGACTAACCAGGTAACCTAGATGGTAGACCTAACCAGGATACCTAACCATAGTGGCAACCATATGGAAGTCTCTATGGGCTAGTACAAAATTAGAATCCTAATAGTGATTCTCTCTTTAATGACTATTGCCTACATTGAAATAAGTAATTTCAATGGAAACAAGCCTTAAGCGCTCTTTCTTAGTTCAAATACATGAAAGCCTGCAGTCCATAAAGAAAGTTCCATAGCCTACGTTATTTCTTTCTTGAAACTACCCTTCCCCATAAAGAGTGAAAGTTGCTGTAACTTGCCTTAGTTGCCTTCAATCATGAAAAAAGAAACTAGTTCCTTGAGAGTGTTAGAAAATTAGGTAGAGATGATTCTTATTCCTTCTCCATTCTTTATTAGAAATAAATAGGGGAACAATTTACACAAGGAGTGTCTCAGTTCCTAACCTAATATTGGTGTTTCCATGGAACCTTACTCTATAAGGGAAAGTTTGTGAGTGAGAGGGAGATAAGTTTCTCTTGGGATGCATTGTACATGTATGTTGGGCAGTACAATGATGGCTTTCTCCCTTCATCAAAAAGATATTAAAAACAAAGACCCACTTCAACACAACATTGGAACAAAGGAATAATATAGGAGAGAGACCTCAAGTTAACAATTGGATAATACTAAAGGTTACCCCATAAGGCTAGTGTAACAACCCCTGGTTGATTTTCCATGTAAATAAAATAAGGCCAAGGTCATGGGACACATATTCCAAGCTAAATGGTGGGAAAAACATTATAGTGGGCATCACTTGTGGTTTAATAATGGATATGGAAATTGGCAAAGGAATTGGAAAAGGAAAAGAGGCATGAATTGCAATTTAATTACGAAAATAAAGGAAAATAGGAGAAAAGGAAGATGAAGAGACACAAATTTGATGTAAGGGAAATTAGAGGAAAAATGAAGGAAAATGAAAAAAATAGAGGCATTAATGATAAAATGGAATTAGAGAAACAATTGCTAGCATTTTGATAGTTTTGGGTGGAGCTCTATTTTATTCTATCACACTCTTGCACACTTAGATAATTCTTGAAGCATCCTTGGAGAAATGTAGCATTCACTTGGATTTGGAGAAAGCAAGCAAAGGCCAAGCAAGAAAGCAAGGAAGTGCAAGGAGACAGTTGGATCAAAAACTACAGTTGGATTGCTTTGCAAGTAACAGGTTATATGTGTGATTCCTTGTTGGTTTAGGGATGCATGTGATTCCTTGGTTATGTGTTGTCATTGGAATGGAGATCTGCCTGGATTTGCACGGGTTTCAACCTTGCCTTTCCATTTCCTAGATAGCCATGGTGTAGTGGGTTCGCCTTTTGGACTTTCTAATTGGTTCTCAAGTTCCCTATGGTTGTGGGTTGGAGCAAATGCTCTGGAGCTCTGGAACAACTTGGGATTCCCTAGAATATATGGGTTGACTTACTATTCCCTAGAGCTTGAGGGTTGGGAAAAATTATCTGGAGCCTTGAAACAACTTAGGATTCATAGAGACTTGTTGGACACAGGATCCCCCAAGGAAAGTTTTGGGGCTTAAAGCCTAGATTTTGGCTAAAATTTATAAATCCAATTTAAAGACTCCACATTTTATGGGCACGTAGCACGAAGTTGTAAATGAGTCATAGGGTTGTCCGCCCTTAATTTTGTAATTTAATGTCAGCTTTAGAGATCTACCCATGGTCTACATACCATGGGATTGTATAAATAGAGCAAGGCTCTAAGTTGAAAAAGAATTCATGAAAAAATCCAAGGATGAAGAATTGAGTCATAGTTGAAGTGTAGAGTCAAGTCTTTGGGTTGTAGAGTAGGAGAAGACTCTACAGCTGAGTCGCAAAGGCCTAGTAGTCCGCAGCTAAGTGCATGGACCCCTGCAGCTGAGTGTGCAGGGTGAGTTGAATGTGTAACCGTTGAAGCATTAATAAAGAGAGGTTTCATATCAATTCTGTGTATCTATTTTCTGTGTTTATGCATTGAGTATATTAGGTATGAATTGCATTGTTACTATTATATGGTGCATGAACATATATGACTGTGTTGATTAAATGAATGTAAGATAAAGTATCTATTTACGCGAAGTTAACTAACATTTGTAAGAAGAAAAGTAAGATACGTGGTGTAACTTGGGGAAATAGCATGGATCACTACCTTAGCAGCGTAAAAGCACCTCAATCCCTTGTTAGGGCTGTGCGAAGGTTATTATAATAGATCACGAAGGTATCATAGGTTAGGATAGTGCACAAAGTGACCTGTGCGAAGGTAGGCCTAGTTGGACTAAACCAACACCTCAGAAATCTCAAGGGTGCAGAAACTTGATTCCAGCATCCCCCCATCTTGCTTCAGGTGATACTTCAGTCTGCGCTCTGCAGGTTGATACCGAAAGGGCCAGTAGTGTAAGGATCTGTTTGGCTAATTAACTCTGAACCTGGGTCAAGCCCCAACAAGCCAATAAATGGTTTAGTTGCCGAGACCAGAATCTACATAGAGATGTCTGATGTTGTATCATTAGAATCCAACTAAGAAGGAAATTGAAGGTTGGTTGGATAGGAGAATTCATGAGTTTGCGGCGCAAGAGAACATGAATCTATGACTGAGAAAAGAAGAGTGGTTAAACTACTACCTGTACACAAAGATCCACAAAATATTCTTCACGTCTTTCCCTACTAAGTTATACGAGTGGATTGCGAAGCTAGAAGATAGCCAAGGAAAGTGGAAGCTCCACAGTCCTATTGTGTGGACCCCAGTGTTGGTGCACAAATTGGAAGCATTGGAGGATAAGATCACATGCATTACTGATCAGTGGCTTGATCAGATTATAGGAGGATTTATTACTGAGTTAGCGGTAGATACTCCAGTCAGCTATAGCGAGGCAGAGCGATGCTTTCCTAGAGGACCACAAGGTAAGTAGGTAAAGTATTTGAATACTTGGATTAAAATGTTATCATGTGAAAAAAGGGTTATGTAATTACCTTGATGTTCGGAGCTATCCGAAGTGGAATAACCTACAGGAACAAATAAATTAAGGGGTCAGAGAATAGCCCTTTGATTTCACCTCCATGAAGGGACGAGGAAGAGCTCGCGAAGGTATCTTCGTGAAGTGCGATCCATTTGATAAGGAAAAGAATTCTGCGAATACCACCCCCACCTACACCACCACTAACTTCGTCGCCATCACCTCCACCACCTCCACCACCTCCACCACCATCGTGATTCAATATGGCAAGCATAATAAAGTTGCCTGTGTTCAAGGGACTGGGAAATGAATGTCCAGACCAATTTTGGTTCATGGTAAGAGTTGTATGGGAAGCACAAGGAGTTATAGATGACAATATAAAGAAAGCAACACTGGTTAGCACCCTACAAGATCGCGCACTGACCTGGTATATTAAGCACTTGAATTATAATCCAAATGCGAGAAACACAGATATCCAAATTGCGTGAAATAAGGAATTTAGCCGGATGAATTCACAAGCATAATCGATCATTGGATTCAAAGAGATCACAATGCTACCAGGTGAGACTCCTTGGGAGTTGGATCAAAGGCTAAAGTGTACAATTCGTGAAGTGAATATGAATTTGACAGATGGGTAGCATCGCTAATGCCACATTTGAGGAGTGCGCTATCACAGTAGAAGCTAACAACTCAGGCAGAGGCCTTAGAGATCGCGATGAGGTTGCATGAAACCCCAATGCAGGATCCCAACTTAGGAGTTCAACAAATTAAACACATAGTTGAAAAACTTATGCCTTGAAATGCAGAGTCTAAAACATGACAAGACAACTCGACCAAAAGTGCACAAAGAGGTGTGGTGCGTAAAATGCAAGGGTCAGGGTCACAATAAGGACCATTGCCCGGTGTTTGGAAATTACCTCGTGGGAGGAGGAATGATGCTATTAAGACTGGAAGTGCAAGCAGGACCTAGCGCAACACCTGCTTTGTGGTGTGCGATTTGTCAAATAGGTGGAAAGCATGCTACAAACAACTACCATTTTTTTATAGAAGTACACGCAAAATTCACAACAGTTGTTCTGTAATTTTTGTAGATTAGTGGGACACGATGAGTGCACTTGTAGAAGCTATGAGTTAATGATGGATAGAACTCCCACTTACAAATATCAGGCCGAAACATGACCCCTAGACTAGAACGCAAGAGTGGTACGAACTAGATTTTAGGGGTGCGGACAAGGCCAAGGCGAAGGAGGACTTGGAAGAGGTTGCAGACAGCTGATATGTGGTGAGCCCCAGAAGTGGGTAATTATATGGGCTCATTTTACCTCTTAATTCGACTTAATCCACCATTCTCATTAGTTTATTGCATGTTTTTGATCATATTTATGCTAATAGAGTGAATTGGGTTAGTCATTATGCCAAAAAGTCTAATGTGTGCTTTTAGCAAATTTTTGGTCAATTTTGAGACAAAATCAAAGGTTTAATGAGCACTTGGCAGCCAAATTCGTGGAAGAACAAGGGAGAGGATTTGTAGGAGGGTGTCCCCTTAATTTATGAGCCCTTACCTCGAATTCTCCATCAAAACTTGGAGCACAAAGCTAAGGGGTAGCCAAGCAAGTCAAGTAGAACTGTTATTATCTTCAGTTCTAGGAAGCCGAGTTCCTTGATTTTAGGAGGAATGTTGGAGGTCCCCATTTGTATAAATAAGAAGGCTTAGGGCCTTAGTTTTTTTAGTTAGATTTTAGTCAGTAGGTTAGCTATTGAATAGTTGTTTTTCACACTTTAGTGCAGCTCTGCATTTCCGCTCATTTTCAAGCTCTTGTTGTAAATAGTTTTGTGACATGACTATTATTTTTTGAGTAATGGAGATGAGTTTCGCTTTGCACCAGCTCTGACCTTTCTTAGGAGGCTTTAGCTCTTGGGGTTGGGCCCAACCCAAGTGCCAGTACCTCCATTGTGTACTTTTATGTGTTTTCCTTGCATTCATAGAATAATTTCTGTTATTTAGGTTAAGATCTTGCTTTGTTACTTAGGTTGATTTGGATGATTAAGGTAGTTTTTCATGCTTCAGGTTGATTTGATAGTTTGGTAATAGAAAAGATCTGAGAAAAGGCCATCAAGCAGTCCTTGATCTCATCCCTCCCTCCTTGGGACCATGAACTGAGACCAAGGCATACTTGCTGCCACAAAAACATTGTTTTTGCCTTTTAATGCAATTGCTAGTGTTAGATTTTAAGTTGGAAAAGTTGATATCAGTTGTGCTTGCATATTTGGATCTTTTCTTTCTTAGTTTCCATAGCTAGCTTGCATGATTTCCTATCTATAAACTTCTGTCCATCATGTTTCTGGTTTGTAGGTCAGATTAGGTCAAAATAGATAGATCTCTGTTTTTTTTCTCTTTGTTCGATTAGTTTTGGAAAATAGTGTGTAGAACACCTGTAATACATCCCTACCTACCCTTCCTCCATCATACAAACTGTTCCAACCCCTGATCCAAGATTCCTTCCCTTCATTTGCCACACTTTCCCAATTTTCCCTAATTTCTACATTTTTGTGCAACATTGCTCCCTCCATCCTTGAACAAATCCAACCACCTTCATCACTCCTTAGCTTGATTTACTAGGTCCTAGACTCCTTTAACATCCTTATCCATCCTTCATTTCCACTTTCCCACCGTTTTTCCACCATCAACCCTCTAAAATCCTCTTTCAGCCTGTTCCTGTAGAACTTCTTGTAGAACATCCTGTAGAACCCATGCAGACTTCCTATAGAAGTTCACGTGAGTAGTTTTTTGAGATCTGATCACTGTGAAACTCTCTCGAAGGGTGCTGGGGACCCCTTAGGCCTTCTTCTCACCTTCCCAACCTCCTGCAAGCGCCTACTTCATTTCCTTTCGCCAATCAACCTCTGCACAATAAAAAATCGTTAAAGCACATGCATAATAATTTTGCAAAATTACTCAAAAATGCAAAAAGATGTTTTTTTCCATATTTTCCTTCAGAAGTAGCTTATTCAAATGCATTTTACCTTTCCAAGATCCAATGGCATCCATTTCCACAGCTTTCATCTCTTTTCTTGCACCAGTAGGGTTAGCCGGTAAAACTAGGGTTTGCTAGGGTTTGCATTTCCTTTCAGCTTTCAGCTTCTTTCTGCAAGTAGACTAGCCTCTTTTGAATTAGATTTCATCCATCATAGTTAAAAGCTTCTTTTAAGAGCTCATAGAAGTTGGCTTAAGCTCCTAGCGAACTTGTGCCAGCTAATCAAGTGATAGCCTGCGGCAAGAGCTAGTACTTGCACATATAGCACCACCGCTTCCAAGTTTGTTACAAACAACCGGGTTGATAAAAGTAAATAAGGGAGTCCCAGGAGATGCAACATCATTGCTGCAATACTGGAGCTCACCAATATGCTACAATTATGGAGGGCTAGGACATTATGCTTGTGATTGTACAAACCCAACACATCTGTTGTGTCTGTACTGCACCTTATTTGATCATGAGACGAAAGATTGTCCTATGCTCATCACTAGGATACGTGACAAGGGAGTGCTACTACCTCCCCTGACTCAAAACCTAGAGATGATGAGGTCTGAGGTGTGCGAGGATGATCCAAATGTGAACATTGTGCTCTGAAGTGGAATCACGACGGGAGATGACAAAGGCAAACAACCAGAAGATAGTACTTGCGTTCGCAAAGCTCCGGTGAAAGAAGCGGAGTTTGATTTAGAGCACGCTCGAGAAACCTTTATGGAAGCTAAGAAGAGCTTCACTGATGCCTACACTTTAGGAAGCAAAGATAGACTAGAGTAGGAGATGGACCCATCTATGCTTACGACATTCCTAGAAACATGCATGAAGTTACTGCGTGATAGTAAGGATGTAAAAGGATTACAGGAACTCATTAACAGATGTGCTAGGACCGCGCTAGGAGAACCGTGCGTAGTCCAAAAGATTGGAAAACATAAGACTAGGATAGGAAGAGAAATGAGATGTATTGCGCAAATTGGAGAATATGAGATGGACGAAGTAATTCTAGATTTAGGATCAGATGTGAACGTTCTTCCGAAGAAGACATGGGAGCGAATGGGGAGACCTACACTGCAATGGTCTCCTATTCAGCTGCGAATGAAAAACCAATAGAAGATAATACCCATGGGGCGATTGCAAGGAATCACTATGGATATTGAGGGACCAAGCGCGCTAGCAGACTTTGAAGTGATAGAGATTGTTGATGACAACAATCCCTACCTGGCACTCTTAGGAATTGATTGGGCCACTAACATGAACAGGGTGATTAATATGAAGAAGTGCAAGATGCTTTTTGAGAAGAAGTCACTATGCGTAGTTATTCCCCTGGACCCTACTGAAGGATCACGCTATACAGAGCTCATGCGCAACTATGAAAGTGCCGATGACTTGGACTACATCTACAAGATAACCACATGAGAGAAAGACTAGGTAAATCCCACCATGGATGGGTGAATTTCATGGGAGTGCAAGAGCTCCTATACTTCGGATTTTGATGAGGAGATAGAGTGATGATAGAACCGGTTACACAAGATAACCATGCTTAACTACAATATGATGAGAAGATCACTACGATACGTATCAATAGAAGTGAGAGATATGCCTACTTATGATGGGTTAAGTGAGGTAGATACCTTCTTGGAAAAATTTGAAAGGGAGGTGCTGGAAAAGCAACGTTTCCAAGCCTTGAACTGGGTACTGTGTGCTACGCTCGCAAGATGGTGGGGCATGCACAAAGGGAGCTTTGAGGATTGGTGCGAATGTATAAAAATGATACGCACACAGTTTGGGAATCCTAGAGTGTGAGTGTCAGATAAATACAATGGGCAGGATGGTCCGCGTGCACATCTAGTGAGGTGGGTGTAGGCATATGGAAAACTACCTACGCAAATGCACATGAACTCCACGCTGAGAAGTATGGTCAATAAGCATGTGTTGGGGGGATAAATACACAAATTTCTTTCCATGTTGTATAGACAGTATGTGGGAAGAACAATTACGCAGAAGGTTATCCACACAGAAGCATTTGACAAGGTATGCAATGCGCTGAACAAGGTATGCTATGTGTAGTGAAGTGATTGGGACCTGCGCATACCCGTAGTATTATGGGATTATAGGAAAACATGCAAGAACCTGATAGTACATATGCTTTTTTGGCTAGTCTATGGAGTAGAAGCTGTAATGCCTATGAAGTATATCATGCCTAGTCCGCACATAACAATGCTCACAAGTATGGCAGACTGCAGAGCCTTGGAAGAAAGGCTTGCACAGTTGGAAGAGCTCGAAGAAGAATGGTTGGGACTCAATGAAGAGATCTGACAGGGTGATATTAGGCTCCAAGAACTCATGGATTAAAGAGTTCTATTGAGGGAGAAAAGCAACATGGCAGAAGCAGAATTCAAGAAGCTTAAGGAAGGAATAAAGAAGGAATTTCTTGGTAGAAAGATTGTGGTGATAAAGTAGGATGAGCTTGATTACATTGATAGACTTGGGGACTACCACAGAGAGTTTATTAGTTTGATGCATTGGATGGAAATGTATGTTATTAAGGAGATTATAGATGGTGGTGCAGTGCAGTTGGTGAAGTTAAATGGCGAACTCTTCTTGGGAAAAGTAAATCATAGTCGTTTGAAGCCATACACAGGTGGCTCGACCACTTAATTAGCTGAGGGAAGCACAGTCTTAGTGCTCCCGATAGCTGAAAGGAGGTGCGAGACTATAAAATACTCTTCCCAAGAGCTGCGTGATGTCAGGAGTGCGCACAAAAGCGAGGTGTCACAAGGTCCGTGCCAACACAAGGGTAGCTATATTGTAGTGTGGGTTGGATGGAAAGTGACCGTTATAGTCACTATTCATGATGTGATGCTTGGTTAGAGACCAAATGGAGTGGGTGGCATGCATTTAAGGCAAACTTTATGGGCTAGATTTGGGAAAATTTGCTGCCAAGGAAGCATAAATGGACTGCACCAAACTATTTGAAGAGTCATTCGAGGTCCTCACCACTTTGAAGGAGGACCCGAACATACATCACTTAGAAATAGAGGTGTGCAAGATGCAACAACAGTACGATGAAATAAAAGGAACCACGCAGACAGTGGCCCTTACACAGAGGTTCGCACGGATGGAGCAGGAAAAAGTGCTCGAGCAAGTAGATGCCGCGCAACATAAGGAAGTTGTTTTGAAGGTGCACATACAATCATGGATTTATGAGGTGTTTGTCATTACAACCTTGATCGAAGCCAAGCTTGCACAGATACAGGGAACACAGGAATAGATTCAGGGAATTAGTTCAGATACCATGGTCTCTAAACAACGCGTCCAGGAAGTGCAGTAGGTAGCTGCTCAGTGTGCTATTGACCTTGTAGCAGTTTAGGTAGAGTTGGGAGGTCTCCACATGAAGATCTCTTCACCGATAGAGTGACTCGAGGGCGATTCATGATGTTTGTGTTGGGGGCCTGTTGGGCGCAGGATCCCCTAAGGAAATTTTTGGGGCTTAAAGCCCAGATTTTGGCTAAAAATTGTAAATCCGATGTAAAAAATCTGCATTTTGAGGGCACGGAGCATGAAGTTGTAAATGATTCATAGGGTTGTCCCCCCTTAATTTTGTAATGTAGTTTCGGCTTTAGAGATCTACCCATGGTCTGTGGACCATGGGATTGTATAAATACAGCGAGGCTCTAAGTTGGAAAAGAATTCATGGAAAAATCCGAGGATGAAGAATTGAGTCATAGTTGAAATGTAGAGTCAAGTCTTTGGGTCATAGAGTAGGAGAAGGCTCTATAACTGAGTGCACAGAGGCCTAGTAGTTCGCAGCTGAGTGCGCAGGGTGAGTTGAGTGTGTAACCATTGAAGCATTAATAAAGAGAGGTTTCATATCCATTTTGTGTATCTATTTTCAATGTTTATGCATTGAGTATATTGGGTATGAATTGCATTGTTACTGTTATATGGTGCGCAAACATATATGACCGTGTTGATTAAATGAATGTAAGATAAAGTGTTTGTTTACGTGAAGTTAACTAACATTTGTAAGAAGATAAGTAAGATATGTGGCGTAACTTGAGGAAATAGCATGGATCGCTGCCCTAGCAGTGTGAAAGCACCTTAGTCCCTAGTTAGGGCTGCGCGAAGGTGATTATAACAAATCACGAAGGTATCGCCGATCAGGATAGTTCGCGAAGTGACCTGCATGAAGGTAGGCCCAGTTGGACTAAACCAACACCTCAAACATCTCAAGGGTGCAGAAACTTGGTTCTAGCATCCCCCCATACTGCTTCAGGTGAGACTTCAGTCTGCGCTCCGCGGATTGATGCTGAAAGCGCCAGTAGTGTAGGGATTTTTTTAGCTAATTAACTTTGAACCTAGGTCAGGCCCCAACAAGCCAACAAGACTGTGGGTTGACTTACTATTTCCTAGAGCCTTGGACAACTTGGGTAGAGACCAATTTGGTTGCTATGAGTGATTTATGTACTGTTTGGGTGGAATCACTGTGGTTGAGGGTTTAGGTGGTTTGGCCTCTGGAAGCCTTGGTTGGTTTTGATTTGGTTTAACCCTTATGATCCCACATTCATGCATGAAATATGGCATGGGGCTGATTGGATGAAAGAGAGATTTGGTTCAACCCTATATATTATTAGCTGGTACATGGAAGTCCTTGACTTGGTTGACATTTCATATGTTAATATGTGATAATTTTCCTATTTTATATATGAACATTTGTATTGATTATGATGGTGATTTTATAGCTAATTCTCCATTGTTTCTATTCTAGTTATTTGATGGTTATATGCCTAGCTATATGATGTGTTCTACCTATGGATCTTGTTCGTAATTGATAAGTTATTGAATGTTTGACGAATGAATGGGATAAAAAGTGTTTTTGCAACTATATTTAGAGGGAAATGAGCCTTCTTGATGAATCTCGGATGAATATTAGAAGTTTATGATCAGATATGCATTCATCACCTGTAGCTTTCATGTTTACCATATTTTTAACCAAATTTCTATCATGGATTAGGCATGTCTAGGTCAAGTTTTTGTGTGAGTTCTGATTGGTTGGATTTTTATTCATCATTTTCATGCTTATAGAAAGTTACAAGAAGTTCTGGGCAGTGGTCTAGAGGCTAGTCTGAAAAAGTGGCTTAGATATCAGAACCGCTAGCACAAAACTAGAGTTTTTGGGTCATAACCACATGGAAGCAAGCTTTTAGGTGTGTTTGGAACCTCATAACCACATGCATGAAGTGTCAAGGGTGTGTTTGGAACCTCATAATCACATGCATGAAGTGTCAAGGGTGTGTTTGTGGAGAAAACCTAGTGAAAAAAGGTTCCAACACAAATATTGATCACTTGGGGTGGTTTACAACCTCCTAAGTGGTATGTGGTCTCTGAGGGATGTCAATTTGTTGTCATATTGGAGGCCCCACTTCCATAATTGGAACTTGGAGGTCAGGTCATGTCATAGTATCACTCAACTCATATTTACCCTCGAGAGCTTGTGAATTTGGGTAAATGTAGGAGGAGGCGTTATAGGGTGGTATAAGATTTTCCAAGTTCAAACAGTTGCACTGGATGGGCTAGTGCATATTGTTATGCATGCATGTTAATTGTATATGTCTTTACTATGTATTCATTTTTATGGTTATGATCACCATGTATATAGTTAGTGTTATAATTTTGTGCCATCATGCATGGTGTTGAGAGGTTGATATGTTCATGTTATAATATATATATTTATGTGTGCATGTTTGTGTATCATGCTAATATGGATTGATTTATGAAGATGTGATAGCCTCCACTGAAATTCACCAACGTATGATTTGATTATGTCTTCTATTGGTTTATCTAACATGGTATGTTTGTAGGAAAGTGAAGGCCAAAGATGAAGAGCATAATGGTGGACTACAGTTCACATGACTCCCCTTGCAGAATATGAAGAGTAGAATGGTGGACTAAAATTCACATGACTCCCCTTATAGGCTTGAAGAGAATTCAATGGAATGGGATAGGCCAGTTGAGCAACAATGAGAAGAGTATTCTCATGAACTGGTAGATACATTGCAGATTTTGAATGAAGAAATAAGAAGTTGCAAGGCAGACAATGGCATGTTGATTGTGGCATAGGAAAGGCTTGCCAGAGCTTAGAAAAAGCAAGCAAAATTTATTGCAGTCATCCTTCAAAGTTTTTCATATTTGCAGAGACATGGATAACTGAGGATTGACCATGGATAGGAGGAAAAGACAAATGAGGCATATGGTAGTAGGTCTCGATAAGGACACAGGTTGGACAAAGATGATATAGTGAGAGGTGGAAGATCCTTGGATACATCGAACAATAGGGGTAGTGCCTATAAGTTCTATTCGAGTTCTGGTTCTAAGAGAATCATCATCATCATCACCATCATCCTTATAGGAGGATTGAGAAGCAATATTTTCCAGAAGAGTTCAAGAAAGTTAAGCATCCTACATTTGATGGAGAGATGAAGGGTTCACAGGATGCATAAAAATGGTTTCTTGGAATGAAGATGTTTTTCATATTGCATGATTATTTAGAGAACATGAAAGTTAAGATAGCTACCTTCAATCTCAAAGGTAAATAAAGCATCTGGTGGGAAGATGTGAATACTATCAAAAGTGTTAGAGAAGAGAAGATGGCCTGGGATGAGTTCAAGAGACTTTTCAAGAAGACGTACTTGTACAAAAGATAATATGATCATAGGGCTAAAGAGTTATATGAGCTAAAGATGGGTTTTATGACAGATCATGAGTACATTAGTAGATTATTTGAGTTGTTTAGGTATGTGCCTTATCTAAAGGAGGAGAAAGAAAATATTTAAAGATTCATTGGTGGGTTGCTAGTAGCATTCAAAGACCATATTGAGTTTGATGAAACTAGATCATTGGAGGAAGCCATCAGAAAGTTGAAGCACTGTTAAGAACAATGAAAGCACAAATAAGAGTCTAAGAAATATTGGAAAGAGAATGAGAAGAATAAAGGAAAGTGGACTAAGAAGAGGAAGAATTCAGGATGCAGTTGATAAGTAGAATGCAACACTATATAAGAAGCTCAACGTAGTTGACAGAGGACATGGGTCTTGGCTCGAGGAACAAAATAAGGGAGATGGTAGGAGGCCTTTGGGATGTTGGAATTGTGGTGGAGATAATTTCAAAAGTGAGTTCCCATTGCATCAGGGTGGCGGTCCTCATATTTACAGTGCTCAGGAGGCACAAAGAATTGGATATGTGGGTCAGAGTATTCCTCGGATTTATGCAGAAATGGATAATAGTTAAGCAGATCATCAGAAACCCATTACTGAGATTGAAGGTAAGGTTCATGATCAAGTTGTTTCTATTTTAATTAGATCTAACTATAGATATATCAGTACTAACTTGCTGGATAAGTGTTGCTATAATAGAGAAGTGCATGTAGAATCTTGGTTGGTGTAGTTGGCTATAGGGACCAAGAGAAGAGTTCATCATTGGGTGAGATATTGAGAATTTGACCTGAATGGTATGCCTACATAAACACATCTAAATGTGATTTCTTTGGCTTGATATAATATGCTTTTTGGCATGGATTGGTTGTTCATTCACAGGACCATGGTATATTTTTATGAGAATATTATTGAGTGCTTGGATGATGATCGAGAATGAAAAATCTTGCAGGGAAATAAGAAGCCTACATCAGTAAGAATGGTTACAAATATGAAAGTAAAGCATAACTACAGGAAATGATGTCTATTATTTGCAATGCATATTTCCAGTGGAAAAGGGAAGGCTGTTGAAGATGAGGAAGTCTTGAAGAAGTATCCTTTTTGCAGCAGTTTAAGGATGTGTTTCTTGCAGAGATTCCATAGTTACCTCCTCATAGGGAAGTGGATTTCTCTATTGATTTGATTTAAGAAGAAACACCAACATCAAAGTCACGCTATAGGATGAGCACTCTAGAGTTGGTGGAATTGATGTTACATCTTACGTAAATGCCTGATCAGGAATAAATAAGGCCAAGTATGTCACCTTGGGGTTCACCAATGTTGTTCATAAGGAAGAAGGCTGGCACTCATAGATTGTGCATTGATTATAAGCAATTAAACAAGTTGAATATCAAGAAGATGTATCCATTACTATAGATTAATCACTTGTTTGATCATTTGAAGGGAGCAACATTGTTTTCAAAGATTGATATGAGATTAGGACATCATCAGGTGCACATCAAAGAAGACGCATATACAAGACTGCATTTCATACATGGTATGTGCATTATGAGTTCGCAGTGGTTCCTTTTGGTCTTACTAATGCTCTATCTACTTTCATGTGTTTTATGAACAGTGTGTTGTGTCCTTATCTAGACAAGTTTGTGATAGTGTTTATTGATGACATATTGATATATTCTAAGAATGATGAAGAGCATGCAGAACACCTAGCAACAATGTTGAGGTTGTTGAGAGAGCATCAGTTGTATCCCAAGCTTAGAAAGTGATTTATTTTAGACTGAAGTTCATTACTTGGGACATATTGTGTCCAAGGAAGAGATAGCAGTGGATCCAGAAAATATTAAAGTCATCATGGACTTTCCAACTCCTAGGAATGTGGATGAGGTCATATAAATCATGGGCTTAATAGGTTACTACATAAGGTTCATTAGGAACTTCTCAAAGATTGGCTATCCTATAACATCCTTGCAGAGGAAATAAAATAAGTTTGAATGGACAAATGAGTGTGCAACCAAATTTCAACAGTTGAAGTATTTACTTACAAATTCTCTAGCCTTGAAGATTGCAAATATAGATAAAAAGTTCATGGTATGTATAGATGCTTTAAAGGAAGGACTTGGTGGGGTCTTGATGCAGAAAGGATAGGTGGTATGTTATGAGTTAAGGAAGCTAAATGAGCATGAGCGAAACTATGTGACTCATGATTTTAAGTTGGCAACGATCATTTATGGATTGAAGATGTGGAGAAATTATCTCCTTGGAAGGAGGTTTTTTCTGATGAGTAATAATAGTGGGATGAGGTAATTGTTTGACCAACCCAATCTGAATGCCAGGAAAGTGAGATGGTTGCCTACCCTCATTGAGTTTGACTTTGAAATCAGATACATCAAAGGCAAGTAGAACAAATTTGCATATGTTCTTAGTAGAAGAGGGTTATAGTTGAATCACATTTCCATTGTGAGTTCATATGGGACAGATTTACAAGAGTAGATCTTACATATAGGACAACATGATGAGAAATATCAACAACTGAAGAAAATATTGCAGCATCAGGGTGAAGGTGATAGGGATGAGTAGTATCACCTCATGGTAGATTGCTTAGTCAGATTCAGGAACAAGATCTATCTACCAGATAGTAGTGAGTTGAAGAAGCTTATCTTGAGGGAATTTCATGTCAAGCCATATTCAGGCCACCTAGGATACCAAAATAATTTGATAGCTGTGAAGAAGTTCTACTATTGGCCGAACTCGAAAAGTGGCTGAGTTTTATGCTAAATGTGTGGATTGTTAGCAAGTGAAAGATGAGTGTAAGAAGCCAATTGGTTTATTATAGCCTATTTTGATTTTGAATTGGAAATGAGAGGTCATTTCCATGGAATTTATTATAGGTTTTATGAGGAAATTTGAAGAAGCATGATTCCATCATGGTTGTGGTTGACAAGTTGAGCAAGGTAGCTCGCTTCATTGTAGTGAGGTAGCTAAGATCTTCATTAAGGAGATAGTGAGATTGCATGGTGTTACCAAGAAGATCATATCAAACAGAGATGTTAAGTTCACTTCCAAGTTTTGGAAGGAGTTGTTTGCAGGCTTGGGGACAGAGTTAGTCTTTAGTACAAATTATCATCCATAGACAGATGGAAAAATATGAGGGTTAACAAGATTATTGAGGATATGTTGAGGATGTATGTCATGCATTAGTAGAGGAAGTGGGAGGAGTATCTTCAACTAGTGGAGTTTTCTTATAATAATGGGTATCATGAACCTTTGAGGATGAGTCCATTTGAGGCTCTTTATGGGTGGGTTGTAATCCTCCTAACAACTGGAGTGATCTAGTGAACAGGGTGCTGATTGGAATGAATATGTTGGCTGAGATGGGACACAAAATATATGTTATTAAGAGGAATCTAAAGGCAACATAGGACATGCAGAAGAGTTATGCAAATCAACATAGAGTATTCAAGGAGTTTCAGGTTTGGGAGCATGTGTACTTGCACATCAAGACCAAGAGGAGCTCCTTAAGGATTGGATCATGTGCCAAGATGGCACCTCAATATTGTGGCCTTTTGAGATCCTTGTGAGGATTGGACCAGTGGCCTATAGACTTGCACTACCACCAACAATGAAAGTCCATGATGTTTTCCATGTTTCATTGCTTAAGAGATATGTGCAGGATGCTAATCATGTGATTGATTGTTTTGAATTATAGGTGGAACTAGAGGGAGAGTTCCAGCCAGAGGCTCAGTGCATTTTGTAGCGGAAACAACACATGCTCTAGAACTGAGCAATCGAGCATGTTAAAGTGCAGTGGAAGCACTTTGGGCTTGATGAAGTTGCATGGGAGATTATTGATCATATGTGGGCTTTGTATCCTTCCTTATTTTCTTGTTGAATAAAAGTGTTTGCTATATATGATTTAGTTATATATTTATATATGCATATGTGTATTGTAAATACTGCAGTGAGATCTATTATAAAGTTTCCAATAAGAAATATGTTGTAAATACTGCATCGAGCTGTGTTATAAAGCTCCAATAGGAAATATGGTGTTCATGTTTTCTATTATGAAACCAGCTCACAAAAAGATAGAAAAGTTAGATAAATGCCTTCAAAATAAGCCTCTTCGAGGGGGAAACCTCCTTTACATTACACAAATGAACAATTCTTCGATGATACAAATGATAGGACTTCCTTTCTAGATATAGGAGTCTAAGGGATCATAATATAATCAGAGCCGACTTAAAAATAATAATGTAAGGGCATAATAATAACAATAGTGGGTTTCTATGGGGCACAATAATAACAATACGGGTACTAAATGGGCACAACAATATAATAACAATAAGGGGTTACACTAGTAGTATAGGGACCTAACATGCCCCTCTCCTTCAAAAAGTGTTGTCGTCAATGCTTGAGTAGTTCTTGATGCTTCTCTATAAAATTCTTGTTCTCCCATGTGGAGTCTTCAGTTTGTAAGTTCTTCCACTTGAGGAGATACTCTGCAATTTATTGATTTCGTAGCTATCAGTTTCTTATTTCTGTGACTGCTCCAGGTTCCAATATGATTTTTCCTTCCTCATCAAGTTCTGGAAATATTGTTTGAACTAGGATCTTCTGCAAATTTTGAATGAGTGTCCACACTTCATCCTTCTTCCATTCATCCCTTGCTTCGTTTATCCAATCTGGTTGGATAATATAAATAGCACAAAACAACGCTTTCACATCCTCATCCTTTCTTGAGAGTGCATCTGCAATAACATTTTGCTTCCCTTTTTTGTAGATGATTTCAAAGTCATAACCCAACATATTTGTGATCCATTTTTTTTGTTCTTCAAAGATAATCTTTGTTCTAAAAAGTATTTAAGACTATCATGATCCAATTTTTACCTTGAAGTGTCTTCCCATTAGGTAAGGTCGCCATTTCTTAAGTGCATGTAGTATTTCCAGCATTTCCTTCTCATAAATAGCTTACTTGAGATGTAGCCATAAAAAAATACCCAATCACCTACATCAAAACTTCCTTCACTACGATGTTGATCTGCCTATTGTTTCATTCGATTCTGCACCAAAGTGGCATTATCCTTTAAAAGTTGGAGAACTCGTTGTTGATTCTCGATGTGATCTTTCGCTGCTTGAATCTTTTTCTTCTTGATATGTCCTTCTATCTTGAGAGTTTGAGGAGTGGTAATTTCTTCCAATGCATTGCAAGATATGGTCAGATTCATTTCTTGATGCTTGATGTGATCTTTCACTTCTTGAACATTTTTCTTCTTGATATTTCCTTCTATATTGATAGTTTGAGGAGTGATAATTCCGACCATTGCATTACAAGATATGGTCGGATTCATTTCTTATTTCTCGATGTGATCTTTCACTTCTTGAACCTTTTTCTTCTTGATATGTCCTTCTATCTTGAGAGTTTGAGGAGTGGTAATTCTTGCCAATGCTTTACAAGATATGGTCAGATTCATTTCATCTTTCTCTGGGGTCAGTTCTAGGTGTATATCATCTTCTTTTGATATTTCTTGATCCTTTTCTTCCTCGTCTTCATAATCTATGTAAAATAATTTCTTCTCAGCACACTTATGACCTTTAATGTATTTTCTATCACAATCGTAACAAAGACCTTTTTCTCCTTTTTCTCGTAGAATGCTAGGAGAAAAAACACTTCCATAATTATAGTCATGAGTGGTGGGATTCGTTGTTTCCATAATTTCGCTTTCAATTTTTCTTGCCAACGTGAATTCCTTCTCCAATGAATCAGGTTCCCAAAGATGAACCTCATGTTGAATGTTATCCTTTAAAGTCCCTATGAAGACATCGATCCTTTTCTTCTATGGAATATAATTTACCCTTATATTTGATTTTTGAAAGTCCTCAATGTGCTATGCCATTTAACCCTTTTTTTTGAGATTTATCAATTGGCTAAAGAAGGTGTTACTCTTTGTATCCTCATAATGTGCTATAATTTCTTCCGTGAAAATTGATCAAGTGACAAGTGATTTATGAGAACAGAGCCCTTTATACCATAAAAAAAAATCGGTTCTAAATATAAATATGCAATATGTACCTTTTGTAACAATTGCACCTCATGTATATCAAAATATTGCTCCATCTGTAGTATCCAATTTACTTGATCCTTGCCATCAAACTTCCTCATATCTCTTTTTCTTGATTTTATGAGCTCGATCTTGAATATGTTGTATCCCTAAAATTTTAGAACTTCAAGGTTTTCCATTGTGATTTGGGGGTGCCCTCTATGTCCTCTTTCCAATGCCATCAGTCTAATTGAAATTGGATTCTCCAAGAAAGAGTTATGCCCAATCTCCCAAGATGACCTAATTATATAATTTTTCAGTAGAGAGAACTTGTACGAAGTGACACGTATCACTGTTTCAACCTTCGGACCTGAAATTGATATAGAGAAAATCACAGGTTGTCCTCTTTATGAAACTTCTTACGAAAGTGAAATATGATGCTCAAAGGCAAAGTTATGATGATTTTCCCAAGGTCACCTGTTTGGGATGTAATTTGGGAGTCTATAAAAACCCTAACTTCATCAAACCATATCTCTGAAAATATAGCGAGACAAGATCTAAAATTTGGACTCAAGGTTCAGAAGAATTTAGGCTCAAATGGGTTTTAATTTTAGAGTCCGAGCCATTGTAGAAAAAAAAATGTTATAGCAAAAATGCCACGATGACCTATTTGAGATGGAGTTCTGGAGCTTGCAAAAACCCTAAGTTCCTCAGATCATATCTCTGAAAATATAGTGAGAAAAAATCTGAAATTTGGATCCAATGTTCAAAACCATCTTAGCTCAAATGGGTTTTTTTATTAGCTTCTGAAACTTCGTAGCGAAAATGTTATAGCAAAAATTCCACGATGAACTGTTTGGAGTAGCGAAACCCTAGAATCCAAAGCTCTAATACCAAATGCTATGAAACCAGCTCACAAAAACATAGAAAATTTAGATAAATGCCTTCAAAATAAGCCTCTTTGAGGGGGAAACCTCCTTTACATTACACAAATGAACAATTCTTCGATGATAAAAATGATAATACCTCCTTTCTATATATAGGAGTCTAAGGGGTCATAATATAATCAGAGCCGACTTAACAATAATAATGTAAAGGCACAATAATAAAAATAATGGGTTTATCTGGGGCACAATAATAACAATATGGGGACTAAATGGGCACAACAATATAATAAGGTGGTTGTACTAATAACAATAAGGGGTTACATTAGTAGTATAGGGACTTAACATTTTCAGCAGTTGGTATGTTGTAAATGATGCATTGAGCTGTGTTATAAAGCTCCATGGGAAGCATGTTTTGTTGGTCATAAGCATCATTGAACACTAAGGACATTGTTCTCGAAGGGGGAGGGGTTCGTAATAACCCTTGGTTGATTTTCCATGTAAATAAAATAACGTAAAGGTCATGGGACACATATTCCAAGCTGAATGGTGGGAAAAACATTATAGTGTGAATCACTTGTGGTTTAATAATGGCTATGGAAATTCAAAACGGTATTGGAAAAGGCAAAGAGACATTAATTGGCATTTAATTATGAAAATAAATGTAAATAAGAGAAAAGGGAGATGAATAGACACAAATTTGCATGTAAGAGAAATTAGAGGAAAAATGAAGGAAAATGAAGAAGATAGAGGCATTAAAGAAACAATTGCTAACCTTTTGACAGTTTTGGGTGGAGCTTTAGTTTATTCTCTCACACTCTTGCACACTTACAACACTCTTGGAGCATCCTTAGAGCACTCTAGCATTCACTTGGATTTGGAGAAAGCAAGAAAAGGACAAGCAAGGAAACCAGGAAGCGTAAGGAGATAGTTGGATCAACAAATACAAATGGATTGCTTTGTAGGTAATAAGTTGCATGTGTGATTCCTTGCTGGTTTAGGGATGCATGCATGTGATTCCTTGGTTATGTGTTATCATTGGCATGGAGATCTGCCTAGATTGACAGTGGTTTCAACATTGCCTTACTATTTCCTAGATAGTCATGGTGTAGTGGGTTCCCCTTTTGGACTTTCTCATTGGTTCTTAGGTTCCGTATGGTAGTGGATTGGAACAAACACTTTGGAGACCTGAAACAACTTTGGATTCCCTGGAGGTTGTTGGTTGAGTTACTAGTCTCTGGAGCCTGTGTAATGTCCCTAATTAATAATTTTACTAAGGGAAATTCTCAATTTTGCCGAATAATAAATATTTTTAGATAAATAAAATTAGGAGAAATAATTTGTGGATGTATTAAATAAATTTTGGAGAAAAGGAAATGGTAGGGACTTAGGAAAAGAACAAAAATTAAAGTGAACATAATTTATGAAGGTTACAAAAAGGGAAATCAAACCATAGGAAGAATCAAACCATGGTATCAAAGCATAGTGTGAGAGAAATTGAACCATGGTATGAGCAAGAGAAAGCAACAATAAAAGGAAGGATAGAGCCTCATTTTGATCATTCTATTTTGACATTTCATTTCATAATTGGAGAGTTTGCTTGAGTTGCTTAGCCAAGTCAATGAGTGTTGTTTAGCATAAGGAATTTCCAAGCAGAATTCCACGCTCATTTAAGAGAAATTCGGGTGTCTCCCTAATGAGGTAATTTAGGGAGACCAATTTAGGATTTCCACAGAAATTTATTGTAGGTATTCACTCAGTTTGCCACTCAGGCACAATGGTAGTTCAAGTTGCTAATTGGAGGATCAACTATTGTGGGTTGGATTTCCAACTATTTTGCAAGGGTTGACCAGTAATGTTTTGCTGGACATTGGAACTGATTTTGGCTGGAAGTTTGAGGAAGAAATTTTTGAGGTATTTGGAGGAGTTTCCCTTTAGGGAAAGTGTGCATTCTTATAGTAGTTTGATTTATATAGATCACTAATAAATTGTGAAGGGCTACACATGGATTTTGAGGTTCTAGTGACTATAGGATTCAACCCAAGAATTTTCTGGGTTTTTTTTGGGTTTTGTGAGAGGAGTTTGTGGTTAAAATTTCAGGTTTTTTGGGTGATATTTGGGTCTGAAATATTCATTCTGATAGCAGGGTGAATGATTGGTTTAACTGTGATTTTCACACTATTTGAGAATTTCGGTTCACCTAGAATTAGCTCAAAATACTTTTGAGTTTTATTGGTTGTGGTGTGAGGAGTCTATCTCTAATTTTTTAGAATTTTTGGAGCATTTTTGAGGTGTCATTTTGCAGTTTTCCTCTAGACGTAGTAGTAGCAGCACAACATTATTTTCTAGGGAATTTGCACATTTTGGAGCTTTTCGGGTTAGCTAGAATTAACCCAAGATTTTTCTGGGTTTGGTATATTTGAGTGGGAGAAGCCTCCATTTAATTTTTTGAATATTTTGGAGAAAATTTGATGGCATAAATCACGGTTCACCTCTAGTAGCAGTAGTAGAATTTTCTCGATAGTGTATTGGGACAGATTGAGCCATTTCAGTTGGAGTTTTGCTTAGATCTTCACTTGGGTATTGCATGCTTTCATTAGTAATCCTAGGTTCTGTCATTCTACTCTATTGTACTCATTTCTAGAGAAAGTTTAATAAAATGGCTTAGATTTGTTGCTATTATTCTATGGTTTATTGATCTATTTCTGCTTGTGTAAAAATTGTGCTTGCATGGTTGTATTTTCTTGCTATAGCCTAGCGCATGTTTTTGGTATTCATTGTATTTCCTAGTTTTGGATATTATAGCCAGAGGGTTGGGTCAAATTCTCTGGAGCCGTGAAATAGCTTAGGATTCATAGAGATTATGGGTTAAGTTACACATTCATGGAGCCTTGGAAAACTTGGGTAGAGATTGTTCTGGTTGTTGTTAGTGATTTATGGACCAATTAGGTGAAATCACTGTGGTTGAGGGTTGAGGTGGTTTGGCCTCTAGAAGCCCTAGTTGGTTTTGTTTTGGTTTAACTCTTACGATCCCACGTTCAAGCTTGGAATATGGTGTACGAATGATTAGGTGAAAGAGATATTTGATTCAGCCCAATCTATGGTCTAGTAGTATGTGGAAGTCCCGGACTTGGTTTCCATTTCATATGTTAATATGAGATATTTTTCCTATTGTTATCTATAAGCATTTGTATTGATTATGATGGTGATTTTATGGCTGATTTGCTATTATTTCTATTATGGTTATTTGTTGGTTATATACTTGGTTATATGATGTTCTTTACCTATGGATCTTGTTCGTATTGATAAGTTATTGAATGGTTGATGAATGCATGGGATAACAAGTGTTGTTGCAACTATCTTGAGAGGGAATTGAGCCTTCTTGATGAATCTCAAATGAAGATCAGAATTTTATGATCAGATATGCATTCATGACCTATAGCTTTCATGTTTACCATATGTTTGATGAAATGTCTATCATGGATTAGGCATGTATAGGTCAATTTCTTGCTTGAGTTCTGATTGGTTGGCTTTGTTATCATCATTGTCATGCTTATGGAAAGTTATGGTAGTTTTGGGAAGTGGTTTGGAGGCTTGCTTGAAAAAGTGGCTCAAATCTCAAAAATGTCGGCACAAAACTGGAGTTTTTGGGTCATAATTGCATGGAAGTAGGATTAAGGGTGCGGTTGGGACCTCATAATCGAATGCATGAAGTGTCAAGGGTGCGGTTGTGTAGAAAACCTAGTGGAAAAATGTTCCAACTTAGAGATTGATCACTTGGGGTGGTTTGCAGCCTCATGAGTGCTTTGTGGCCTTTGAGGGATGCTAGTTTGTTTTCAGATTGGAGGCCCCACTTCCATAACGAGAACTTGGAGTTCGAGTCATGTCATAGTATCACTCAGATCATATTTAACTTGGAGAGCTTGTGAATTTGGGTAAATGTAGGAGGAGAAATTACAACTAGTTTAGGGCTTGTTTCCATGGACCTTAGGCAATGTACTAAGGATTTCACTATAAGTCGAGCTAATAATACACTCTTATTGATAAGACCTACAAGAAGGAGTCCATAGAGTTAAGTAGTATGGCTTAAGGTCGGAAAGTCTAGCTAGTACTTATTCTTATTTTCCTCATTGTTCATTGTCATTGAAGTTGTGCTAGGTTTTATGCAAGAACTTACTAGTCTCAACAACTATTGTTTCTAGTGAATTTACCCAATGTTTCATGAAAAGATAGACCATTGGAGCCATGTTGGTTACTCAACAAGCATACGCATTAATGTATAATTTTCATTTTTCCATTTTCATTTGAATATGCACATTCAAAGGCTTAGGTTGTTATAAATATATTAGTTCTCTCTAAAACCAATAATGGGACTAATCGATATTTAATCCTAATGGTGAATGAAAGGGAATAATCCAAGATCCAATTGTATTGAGAAATCAATACTACATGAGGTCACATCTTTACGTTTCAATCTTTATTTTCATATGATCTGATAAGTGATCCTTATAGAAGCTCCATTCACTAAGTAACACACAATAAATTGAATTGAATCCACTGTGTTTGTTTATTGGGAACTGCCACCTTCCTTGACATCCTAGCAGTTTCATCTTGTCATAATTAGTGGAAGTAGTGGAACTGCCACCTTGCTTCATCCTTATCGAATGACCAGGTATTTCATCTTGGTACACATAGCATAGTAGTAGGTACACATGTCATAAGTCCTGACCCCAAAAGGAATTTCTAGGTTGTGCATTATTGTGGAAAATCTAATACTTTCAATGTACGAAACATCTTCATTCCAAAATCGTAGATCGTCCAATCAAATCACTTACCTTCGAGATGAACAATATAGGATTCACCATGCCAATAGAGGTATTATATGATTTTAAGGAACATTGGCCCTTTTATTCCTAGAAAGCCAAATATGTGATGCTAACTTCACCTTAGTCTTAATGGAAACATTTGGAAGTGGCATAGTATTTGGACTGGAATTCTCAAATCATTAGGCATTATTACAACTAAGTGGTGGAACCATTACCCTATCATGCTAAGTTTGATCCAATATGAATAATGAGCTAATCAAGATTTAGATCTTCAAAAAACATCTCATACCTTGGGTTGGGAATGACTATGTATTTTCCATTTCATTCCCTTGAGTCATGATTCTTAGGAGCTGTCTCCCTTGCTAAGAGTCACCCTACTTGAACTGCAGAGGTGCGAGATTGATCCCATTGATTGAAATCTTTAAAATCCTACAAAGAAAAGAGTAGTCATGAATTCTTTCCTATTGTGCATAATTGAGTTGATACAAAATGCTAGTATTTTATTCGTTCTTTCAAGGTTGCATCCTTGGCACTAAACTCTCTGGCTGAAGATGTTTAGTGATAGTAGCATGTTGAGTCAACTAAGCCGTATGAGTAACACCAATTATGTTTCCATCCATAGGAGTAACACCAATTGTGTTTCCATTTTGATTTTCTCGCTCAGTTTGGGACAAAGTTTCATTTGATACATGATGAAAGCAAGAGAACTATGGTTCATGATATATGTTACATGATGAGATTGTCTTGTCCTTATTCTGATTCATATGGAATTCATCCCTCAAGGAAGTACCTTTGATTTGTTTGATTGATAATATCTTACAAATATACAACAAGTAGCTATGTGAATGATTTTTCGAGCATTGTTGATTTGAGGTTTCTTGGATCCAAGAGCTCTTCTTTCCATTTTCTTAGAGATTTGTGATAATAAATCCTAAAAAAATCATTAAACATTTGTGAATATGCTTTGAAAAATGATAAAAATGTTTGATGAATATTTGAAATTCGCATGCATGAACTATAGATTACAAATTATAAACTTCCGAAAGAATGATGTGTCTCTCAATAGGTTGAAGATTCATCTTTATATTTCCTTTCCAAGAGCTTGCTCCATTAGCACTCTCTACACCAACTTTTCCTTGGTTGGCCAAATTGGTTTTCGAGTCCTTCTAGACATTTATAATTTCAAAATAATTTTTCTTCCCTTGATACAAATTCCTGAAATGGTATTTTACAATATGAAAATGACTCTTGACTCATGACAACCCCTAGGGGAATTCAATGGAAACTTGACCTAATGACAAAGTGACTAGAGCATGAAACCCATGCTCTACAAAAATCATTTTCTTTTTTCTTTTTATAGATAAATAAGAATTGCATCATGACATGAATCAAATGACAATTATGAAGACCAAAACGAGTTACATTCTTCAACATATCGAAGTACGTGGATACTTTTTTGTAATGGAAGATTAAATGCTATCAAATTATGTTGAGTTCTTAAGTTATCGAGTGAGTTAATTGGTTAGGTTGAATAGGTTCTCAAGTTCTCAATTTTTTAAAAATTGCTTGAATATTTTAAACGTAGAGTACTTCCTTGTAACTCACTTGTACAATTATAATATTCTTGTTGTTTTTTCAAGATGTTTCTCTACATCCCTTATGACACTCACTAATAATTTAGTTCATTTGATGGAGTGTTATAGGACTTTCAATCAAATAGGCATTTGTTAGATCTATTTTCGTCAAGTGATGAAAGTCCATGTAGGATAGAAGAAATTGACCAAACATTTGTTGCGTCATCTAGCAGGCAAAGATCAACTAGAGGTGAAAATATTAGAAGAAAATTCCATGGACACATGGAATTTTTTCTCGCTAAAGGGGGGTCATGTTCTTATGATAATGAGAGCATAGAGGACATCAAGGTTCCCTTGAGGTACAAACATCTAGTGAAACAATCGGTAACCAAGGGTATTTGTGAAATAATCACTAATTTGTTTATTAATTAAAGAATATACCACATTTCCCCATTGTCATTACATGCTTTGGGGCTATTTTTCATGGATTGTGTAAAAGTATGTAATGCCATATTCACTGAATTGATGGAGTATGTCGGACCCTGTTACGTCTACATTAATGATTGGGTACAACTAGTCCAATATACCAAAAGCATGTGAAGATATGGCATGGCCGCAAATTATATACAACTAAAACACAATGATCAAAATAAAGGTGCAACTATGTATATTGATGGAAGGCCAAAAGAAACAGGGAATATTGCAGGGTTTATAAATAGTACATGACCCCTTACCACAAATAAGCAATCCAATTGCATATTCGAGGGGCTTGAAGGAAGCCATGTATTCATATGTGCCAAAAAATCAATAGTTGTAGGGGAAGGGTTGTTCATTGATTACAATTTGAAACAAATAGATACAAACATTGCTATTATGGGGCCGATATGTATTCTCATTAGGGGAATTCTGAGGTCTAAAATGTTCCTCATAAGGAAATTATAAAATAATAGTGGAAATAATAAAATAATGTTAGATTACATCATCAAATTTTAGAGAGAGAAAAGAAAAAACTAATTTTTCAACTCGTATTTTCAACTTATATCCCTATGGGTTTACTCAAATTTCAAGTGGAAACACTTGTAGGATGAATAATTTAATTCCTCATCCAAGAAGTACCCACGTTGCATACTTTCGACGAACCTTGCTACGAAAAATGAGAAATACATGAAAAATGTGATTGCAATCACGTTTTTCATGTATTTATTATTTTTAGTCTAATAGGGTCTATCAAAAGTATGCAACATGGGTAGTCCTTGGATGAGGAATTAAATTTTGCATCCAACGAGTACTCCTTCTCGAAATTTGAGTAAAACCTTAAGGAGATAAGTTGAAAATACAAGTTAAAAAAGTAGTTTTATTATTTTATTATTTTTTAATATTTTTACTTTTTAACTCCAAAAATGGTGAATCATCCCCCATGGTTGGCATCATCATCTTGAATCCTATTGGTTCTTATAAATTTTAATTTGGTTGTACATTTTTCTTAGAAGGCCCATTTTGGACCTGAAAATTCCCCTAATGATTTTACCCAACTTGTAAGCAATGTTTATTAAATGTTATGATTGTCATTTACTAAAATATATTGTCACGCATCTTGTAAGTTAAGAAAACATTTTAATACGTCATGGTTATAATATTGTGGCAAGTTGATCAAGGTCAAAGGGCACCAACCTCGCAATAGGTAAACATCAATGTAATTGTATGTAAAACAATATAACCACGAGATTTATTCTATCTAGAAAGTCTTAGCATTTTATCCATTCTAGAGTAAGTCAAATTCATCTTTTTAGGCATCATATAACTAAATGAAAGTTTCACTATGCATATGACCAACCTTCCTTACAGGGTTATATGAATCCTATCCAAAGGTTGCTTTAAACATGCATTCTTAATCTTTCATACAACCATCTAATTATTTGTATCCTACAATGAGCTTGCAACTTGACCAAATGCATTCCTTCATCATTTTCAAAGTATTTTTTATATACAATATGGAGTATATAATGATACTTTCATAATTCCTCTTCCAAGAGCCTTCCAGGATGATGCCCCTTATATGATCACGATGATCCATATTAGAAAAATGACTTCCTCTAAGATAATGTTAGATAATGTATGGATGAATATTTATGCAAAATGGTCCCCAATATTTTTATTCTCAAAAGACTAGATGATTTCAAGCAACTCAACCAAGTAGACTTTTAAACATGCTACTATCATATGATTCTATCCATTATGCCATACTAAATCAAGATGCATGCTATTTAGGGATCTTCTATCCTTTCGTCCTTTCTAAGATATCCTGTAGCACTTACTACAGTTTCAGAACTGAGGTAACCCTAAACTTCTTAGGGTACTCACACGTGTGAGCAAAAAATAGAAAGATTGCATACCTTCACATTCTCTCTAGGGCATCCTCCTCCTTCACTAGCCTTCTCTCCTATATTATAGGATTCTCACATTCCTTCTCCATTGCAGATCGAACCCAAGAAAATACTTGATTGATGTGTGTGTTAATAAGTTGAATGCCTTCCTTTATATATCCTTTCCTAGGGATTGAATAACCCTCAAAAGGCCGACTTGTTCTTAGCTGGCTGACTTGGTTCTTAGGAGCCCTCTATAAATTTCCATATAAAAATCAATTTACTCTCTTTGATACAAGTGCCCAAGAGGGTCTTTTACAATAACAATGACTCTTTTGACTCATGATAAACCTAGGAGACCTAATGAAAAATAACTTGAGCATGAAATCCATGCTCCAATTTTTTCTTTTTATTATTCTTTTACATCATTTTATTTCTCCTTTTAGTAGACACATAAAATTTACATCATGAAAAGAGTCAAATGACAATTATGAAGACATAAACTAGTTATAATTTGCAACATGGTACCTGTACTAATATAATGATATGAAATGAAGTTTTTATAAATTTGGAACCTTTTATTTTTGCCACGATATAATATTAAGTTTCTATATGAATTTAGACATATGTCAGTAGTGGTTTTATTATTGATATAATGATGATTAACTGTCGATTGATTACTTGAATTTTTTTTTAATGTGTCATAATGAACTTTCAAGATATCATAATATTTACGAGAAATCATTTAACTAGCTAATCTTCCCCTCTTTTGTAAAAATTGAAATTTTTTATTAATCTAAAATGTTTCATCAAATTCAAACCTTTGAATGTTTATAGTTGAGCATGGTGGAAGAAAATAAAAATTACACTTATTTGATCAACAGGGTGACAAGGGGAAGAAACCAGACGTAGAGCAGTCCAAAATTTCTCCTGAGGAAGTGCTTAGTGAAGAAGCATTTTTTTGACCATTGATATGATCCAAACAATAAAGCTTCAAATAAAATTAAACAAGAAACTTAGTTTTTTAATTCCGACTGAACCATAGATATAAGAGATAAGAGGCCAAATCAAAACCGCGTTGGGCAAAATTTATAATTGCGGAGTAAGCAACTCATTTAATTATCCCATTTATTTATTTATGATTTCAATTATCTCATCCTTTATAAAAAATTCTTTATTTTACAAGATTTTTTGAGGGAGCATGATTTTCATGGTATGACTATGCGAGGGGGGGGGCATTAATAGCAATGCTAATGCTCCTCTTGTGAGCACTAGTCACTGAGACTAGTACACTTGCTAAACCACACATGCCAGGACCTACACCCCCTAAAACAAAATACACCATGATCTTCACATGATGTTGTGGATGGAGAGCGTGATCCCATTGCAGATTTTGAAGCGATATTTCCTAGATCTTCTTGTGTTACTAGCACATGAACACTATTGATTATGTTTTTGGTAGATGATGAACATGTCCCCATGAAATTAGAGAAGCTTCCAGGTATTTAAGAAGTGTCTTAAATATTAAGTATAATCTAATTGAAATTTACATATAATCTGTGATTATTTTAAACTACTAATAATATCATTTTGTCGGAAACAATGTATTCTATGGGTGCTTTTATGACCTAGCCTTAGAACTATTAAGGCCCACTATTTCCAAAAACTAGAAATCCAAAAGTTCCAAGTTGAAAAATCAACTTATGAACAAGATGGTTGGCATATTCGGTGAGGGTACCTTCAACAAAAATAGAGTTACCTCCATGGAATGCTTAAAACATTTGTGGGACCAATATAAGGTTCATTTGGAAAATACTAGATCATATGAGCACACTCCAGTGATTCTAGAGAGGTTGTGGAAAACCCTTGTGGCAGATGCAAATGAGAAGGCACTCCAGAAAGAAGAGAAGACACCACTCAGATCAGGAAGGTATGAGGCACTTTTAATAATGTAATTATGAATGATTCTTTATCATCATTGCGACATCTAATTAATTTTTTTCAATATTTTCAATATAGGCTCCCAAATACATCCAAAGCCACAAAGGCTAGAATAACTAAAAATGGGAAACATCATCTTGGTCTGGGTGGTTACAAAAAACTGGCCAAAAAAATTGTAAGTACTAAAAAAAATAATTGGCATCCAAATTACAAATTCTTAACAATAGAAGAAGAAAAATTCATGTTCTCATGAAAAGTTGTATGGGTCACAATTCAAAGAGGCTCCCATGGAGGAAGACCTAAAGCTTGCTTTCAAGCATGACTACCAAGTCGTGGTTGAACATAGGACAAGATTAGGGTCTACACAACCTTACAACACCCAACTTGACACTTAGGTAAATAACAACAATGAAGATAATTTGTAAATTATTACTTGTACAATCTATTATGGTTATTATTTTTTTCCATAAGTAATGTGCTTTATTGTAAAAAGCAGGCAATTAATGTAGATACAACACATACTAAGCCTAGTGATGGTGGAGTGCCTCTTGAAACTGATGTTCAACTTAGTACTCGAGGTATTTCATGTGTTATAAAAAAGTTGTATGGATTACAATTAAAAATATTTAAATGAAAATGGTGTATTAGTTATAACCTTTCTTGTTTCTACTCTAGAGTGTAGGGACCAACCTTTTTTTTTTTAAATACTAAAAATACAACCATAAGAAAATATCATTGGTAACTCAAAAATTATTAGGCATTATATAAAAATTTCCTAAATTTCACTTCATTGAAAATATCATCTAATTTACATGTTATTAACTAAACCATAAAGAAGTCATATAAATTAATATTGTAACAACATAGGTACCATTCACGAGGAGGCGAGATTTAAACTGACTTGACACTAATTCTCCTCCTTGTTGTCAGTCGCCTCCAAATGTGAATTTCAACGTGCTTAATCCGAATGTAATGACCCACCGGTTGACCTCCCAGCCTACTCCTTGGGTACTCTCCTTCCCCACGGACCCCCAAGCTGCAATGGCGTTGTACAATGGAGGAATGTATTAGCTGGTAGAGGAGAGCACTCTTTGGTTCAAGAGTCCCTTCTCTAAAGTCCTCTACCTCACCAACTTCACTAGAACTCGTAGTCACTACTCTGACATAGTCTCATTTATCCAACAATAGGGTAAAGAAAAATTCCTTTCTCCTACCCTTTTTTTACAGGAGTCCTCATAGGTGACACTTGGCCTTTCATGCATAATTAATTATTTTTTGATAATCCAATAGTTTTATTATTCAGCCACCCATGTGTCACTCTCTCATCAAGGATCTCCAAAATTATTTACTTAAATTTTAATTTAAAAATAAGATTTTTCCTCACCTCAACAAGATTCCTATTTCTTCTCCTAGTTGTCTCTTGATCCCCCTTTTTACTCCTTAATTTGTGTTCATTACTAAAGTCAAGTGATAAGTCAAGATTTTATCCCCTATCTACTCCCTAATTTAACTCAAGTTATCTCTTAGATGGATATTCTTATGTTGGTTGTTGCCACATGGAGGTTCTCTAAATTTTTCTAAAATTTAGTTTATTAATCTTATTTTAATTCACCATCCTCTTCTCTTAATTAGGTTTAACTATTTTAGGATTAATATTTATCCTTACATTTATGTCCCTCTTTCCCCTTTTTACCTAGATAAACTACATTATCCACCTAATATTTTCCAACATGGGGAGGGTAGAGTTCCTAAGGTAAAATATTTTATTTCTTCCTATGAGCCTCTTAACCCAAGGTTTATTCTTGATTTAATTACCTCAGTTTATAACATCATTTAACCTTGATGTGAATTTACCTGGTTTTCATACCTTGATCCTATTTATTAGTTAATTTATTTTTAATGATTCCAAGGGTGCCAAGTTGGTCGTGCCCTTTAAGAAATTCCCTTGAAGTTCCAAGGGTGCCACACCACTTTCGCTTATAGCATTCAGTTGCTACGAGGGGAAAGTATAGGTGCAACAACATAGACTGCTCTCATCTCTTATGTTTCCTACTATAGTGAGACTAATGGTGTCAGGGATCAAGGAATCTGCCTTGATGTGTGCCCTCCGGTAAAATCCTCATGAGCGACCCAACTTTGGGACCAGCCCTCATGACATCGTGATCTTCAAGGAGAAGGTGTTTCAACCTTTCCAACCCAGGTCACGACGAGAGTTTTAGTGGGTGAGATCAGGGACATTGTCCCACCCCTCCCATGCAGTTCCATCCAATTGTACAACCCCATCACGCATATGTGAGTCATTTAGCCAAGAAACTAATTTGTGCCTGCAACCACTAACATATCATCAGAATATAGATAAACATATATAGCTTTTTTCAAAATTGACTTAGAATTTCAAAGACAAAATATAATTTTTCATCAAATCAGGTGTCATCAACTCGTCATATTCGAGTGCCTCTAGTGATTTCCTGCCATACTCAATATTCATCAGTAACAAGTTTTCTCGTTGTTATTCATTGTCATAATAGCATCATTAATCATCACCTAATCATTCGCATCATTGTTCATTATGAACTAGAACTAATGCAAGTAGGTAACATAGGGGACACATCCATCATGGTTATCATCATCATAACATCAATGGAAACATAGATATCCATTAAAGCTATCAACAACGTAACATAAATATAAAGCATAGCTATCCATCAAGGCTATCATCATCATGATATCAATAAAGAGCATATGTATCCTTTACTAATATCATCATCATAAATTCAATAGAGATCAAACATAGCCATTTATGCTACAATCATCATAATATCAATAGAGAACATGCATAACCATTAATGCTACGATCATCATAATACCAACAGATAACATATATAACCATTAATGTTATCTTCATCATAATATCAATGGAGAAAATACATAAACATCACAACCATTAATATCACAACAACTAATAATAGAGTCATGTGTCTAGATCCTCAACCTGATGTCCTCAAAGAATAAAGTGTGGGCCTTAGGGTTAAATAAATGTTAATATCATATCATTATCAGTCAACTAGAGTGGGGCACTACATACAACCCCTCTTAATAATCAACTTTGTCTCGAAGTCCTTGGAATAGGTAATGAAAATGGTGATGCATCTCCTCGGTGTCCTCCCAAGTAGCTGAACTGGGACTATAGTTGTCTTGCTAGACCTTAACTTGGTCAACTAACTATCGTCTAAGCTGCAAGGTTTGTTGGTCGAGTATGAAAACTGGTTTGACCATTACTGTTCCCTCGTTTGAAAGTTGCAAATGACCAAAGTCAATAACATGCAAAGGATCTGAAATATAATGATGCAAAATAGAAATATGAAACACATCATGCATACGCACTAAAGATGGAGGTAAAGCAAGCCTATATGCCACCACCCTTTCCTTTCTATGGTTTCAAAAGGTCCCACAAACTGTGGAAATAATATTTTTCCCTTTCCAAAACTTATAGAGCTTTTTTGGGGCCTTACTCTCACGAACACCCTATCTCCCACTTTATAACTTCAGTCTACCCATTGAGCATCAACATAGCTCTTTTGTTGATCTTGTGCTTCTTTTAGCCTCCCCCTAATCATAGTCATTTTTTCCTCCATCTCTTGCATCACTTCTGGTCCTATTAGTACTCAGTCCTCTAGTCGGTCCCAACTGAGAGGTATTCTACAAGATCTTCCATATAAGAACTCAAATGGCATCATCTTGATGGAGCTCTAATGAGTATTATTGTAAGAAAATTCCACGAGGGGTAAAAACTCCTCCCATCTCGTTTGTTGGTCCATCACATATATCCGAAGCATGTCTTTGAAGATTTTATTAGTCCTTTTTGACTGCCCATCTGTCTCTAGGTGATAAGCAGCCTTGAAGTTCAACTGGGTTCCCAAGGCTTCTTAGAAACTGGCCCAAAACCTTCCTGTAAACACTGCTCCCCTATCAGATATGATCTTCCTAGGCACTCCATGCAATCTCATAATCTCATCAATAAAAACTCTAGCTATTTTTGGTGCCTTATATGTAGTCTTAACTGGTATGAAATGGGTGCTCTTGGTCAACGTTACCACCACTAAAAATATGGAATCATGTCTTCTTGAGGTCATTGGTAGTCCCATAATGAATTCCATTGATATAACTTCCCATTTAGATTTCAATATCTCATGGGGTTGTAATAATCCTGCTAGATGTCTGTGTTCATCTTTTACTCATTAACACTCTAAGCATCTTGCTACCAAGTTTACGATGTCCTTCTTCATCCCTTTCTAAAAGAAGAGTGGTTTTAGTTCTACACTCATCTTCTTAACACCAAGGTCTTCCATGTAAACTGTGTGATGTGCTTCATTCAAGATTAACTGGCATATATCTTCGTTTGGTGGTACCTATATCCTTTCTTGAAATCGTAGTAGCCCATCATTATCAAGGGAGTATCCTTCATATTTTGGGATCCTCATTTCATCCCCTCTCAAACTTTTGCTAAGCTCCTGGTACTATGTGTCTTTAAATTATAAATCAAATAGTTTCTCCCTCAAATTTGTTTTTAAGGGAATCATTGAAAATATCTGAAGCCTCCTACTTAAAGCATCAACCACCCTATGTACCATTCCTTTTATGTAAGTGATATGAAAACCATATTCACTAATTAGCTCAGACCATCGTCATTGTATTACATCTAAGTGGTCTTGAGTGAATATATGTTGTAGCCCACAATGGTCAGTCCTAAGACCAAACTTCCTTCCTAGAAGGTAGTGTATCCAAATCTTTAGTGTATAAACAATTGTTGCCATTTCTAGATCATGGGTTGCGTAGCTTTCTTCGTGGGTTCTAAGTTTCCTTGATGCATAAGCTACTACTCTTCCTTCTTGCATCAACACACAACCCAACCCTTCCTTGGAGGCATCAATGCAAACCAAAATTTCTTGTTCCATATCCAACTCCTTCAAAATTAGTGCTACCATTAATAACACCTTTAACCTTTGGAATGCCTCTTCACATTTTTCAGTCCAAATGAATTTCTTGTTCTTTCTTTGAAGCTCAGTAATGGGGCTTGCTATCTTCGAAAACCCTTCGACAAATCTACAATAATACCTTGCCATGCCCATGAAACTTCATATTTCATGAACATTGGTTGGTGTTGGCCATTCCATGATGGCCTCGATCTTTACCAGGTCTACTGCGATACCATCCCCAAAGATAATGAATCTTTGTTTGGTAAAAGGAACACTTTGACAACTTCCTATATAATTGTTTTTCTCTAAGACATTATAGAACTATCCTCACGTGTTTATCAAGCTCTTATGGGGTCTTTGAGTAGATCAAAATGTCATCGATAAAGAGTTGTACAAACTTGTCTAAGTAATCCCGAAATATTCCGTTCATCAAACTCATGAAAACACCTGGGGCATTTGTCATTCTAAAGGGTAAAACTACAAATTCATAATGCCCAAATCTTATCTTAAAGGTTGTCTTTAGGATATCTTCTTCCTCGATTCTCAACTAATGATATTCCGACCTTAGATCTATCTTTGAAAACAAAATCACCTCCCCTCATTTGATCAAACAAGTCATCTATCCTTGGTAGAGGGCATTGATTTTTTATTGTCACTTTATTCAACTGGTGGTAGTCAATGCACAGCCGCCAAGACCCATCCTTCTTCTTAACGAAAATCACAGGGGCTCCCCACGAAGATGTGCTAGGTCGTATGAACCCCAAGTCCAATAGTTCCTTTAATTGGATCTGCAATTCCTCTAGCTCTGGAGCTGACATACAATAGGGTGCCTCTGCAATAGCCTCGGTGCCTGGTTTAAGGTCAATGGTGAAATCAATTTCCCTTTTTGGGGGTAGCCCAGGTAGTTCTTCGGGAAATACATCCTTAAATTCAACAAGAAATGGATGTTTATCAAGGTTTCCAAAATCACCCTTATTGTTTAGAGCTAACACCGAGAACATTTGACATCCTTTTCACCTATATTTCCTTAGTTGTATGGACGAGATGAACTTCATGGACACCCATCGGTTCCTTCCCCTTAATTATTTTCTTTGGTCGTCATCATCTATGATCTAGATTTAAATAGGAACGCAACAAATTACAGATATAACCATAAATAAAAAGATGTAGTAGAAATAACACTTCATTTCATTAATATCAAATATTGAAATATGCTTACAAACAGAATGGAAATAAGACTAGCTCAGACAATGGTAGCTTATCTCTGAGAAGAGATGTGGTGACTACATGCCTCTAAAATGCATTACAATGAGGTTCAAGGGTATTTCTATTATTGAACAATAAGAGAAAACCCTAAACAACCAAAACCCTAACCCGATAGACGTAACACCAAGATTTTATGGGCCCCATTGGGGTGAGTTGGACAACCAACTTCCTAGGATTGTGACTTGGTCATATTATCTCCATTTGACATGCATGATAACCCATTAGAAAGAAATCTTCGAGGACTACGACAAAAGAGATGATTTTAGATAGAAATTGATAGCAGTTGATTGCCTAAAAAATGTCATTCAGGGCCTTAAAAAGGCTCTGGAAGCTTAGGACCCAAAAAACTGCTAAAAATAGTAAACTTTGTTACAATTAAGGAATTGAAAAACTGAAAGAAAAAATGGTGGGAGTCCAAGTGGAATTGGCAAGTGGCCACCAATATCCACTATAGAAATTTTGAATAATATAACACTTATTCACAGAGATTATCCTGATTATACACTATTTGTGAAATGCATGCATAATACATAACCTCCTCTATGTTGATCATCAATTTTGCAGAATTAAGAAACAATCGCATGTGCACATTGAAGCATCAATCACACATATCAACACAGTATATCATGGGGAAAGCATACAGCTGAAAACCCCCAACTATCTGTATATTATATTGATTGAAAACATGTAACAATACATAGTACAATACTCCTCACAAGTACTCAGTACTATCTCCACCTGTTACACACAAATTAGCTCAGATCTGAATCAATCACTGGCTCAAATATCCTTCGCTGCTTGCCTTCCTCCACTGCGCAATCCTGCATGAGAATAGATGAGAATGAATGATCCAAACTCATATTTCCCTTGTGTTTACCATGCAATCCTCATTGGCAATACTCAATCCATTGATTGTACAAATCTCATGCACAACTATAGTCACAACTGACAACTGTCTTGCCCTTTCAATCACCTCTAACACTTGTCTTCACTGAACTGTCCATGCACTAAGTTAACTGATGTATTCTTTAGTTGATTTATGAGTTAATAATTAGTGAATTAATTCACACCACTCATCATTAGTGTATTTGTCAGTTAGACTAACTACAACTAGTTCAACTAAGTCAAACTGAACACAACTCCATCAACTCCACCAGAACTCAATCACTGAAGTTCTAACTAAAGTCCTTCATGCAATAGCTTAACTAACCCATAAGAAAAGCGTATTTCCTTCTGGTAGTTGCATGTGCCACATCTGTAGCTCGAACTAAAGTGCTGTAAGAGGATAAGATAATGTTTATAGTCCAAATATTATTAAGAGCTAATAATATTCGACTGTTCTATATTTAGACTGGCAGTCTAAAAATAGACTCCGCCCATATGTCTAAAAATAGAAGTCCATATATTTTTACCAACATGACCAATCATCCACAAATAGCATCCTGCAACTCATAGACCATGATCCATATGTTTAAAAATAGACATAGTCTAAATATATACTTGCGCCAAAAATAGCCTGCGGGACCACTTAGTGAAGGCGACTTCTTTTCACTAAGCTCCACCATCCTGTTGCATTTTCAACACTCCCTCTCAACAAGATATGAATTATCTACAACCCCTATCCTATAACTCTGGAATGTTCTGCCTACAACACATCTACTCGGTCCACTTGCTCCAACAACACTTGGAACAAAAAACACTCCCAACTAACCCCTCTGTTCGGCTAGGAACATACTCTGATGCTGAAGCTCTACCTATTGCTAACAAGTGCTCCCTCACTGACATCTATGCTACTGCAACATATCCATGCATCTCACACCATTGCGCACCTCTCTGTGCCACCTAGCACTGTGCAAAACACTTGTGCCTCTCGCATTGCTGCAGCCTGCTAGCTATGCGCTGTCCTGGGATTCCCTGCACTGTCGCTCTCTTTGCCACTCCATCTGCATCTGTCTCTACCCAATCAGTCAATTCCTACTACTCCACATCGGGGCTCCTGTAGCAAGGTCTCATCCAAGAGGTTGGGTACCTCAAGGATCATGCCTTTCCTCCTTGGGACGATCACTCTATATTGCCCCACCTCCTACCTGGAGGTATGGCTGCATGTGATCCCTCTGCCCACCTGGCTCGAAATTTCCCCTACTGGAGGTCTCTGCATGAGTAGATGTCTCTACTCGGTCTCCTCTCAGCTTCCCTAGTTGTGGTTGCTCGACAACCTCCTGAAGCTGATGCACCAATCATGGCTCCTCCACCAATGACTGAGACTTCTTCTGGCTCTGCATGTTGAGAGGTAATATACCCTCCCTCTCAACCACCAAGTCTCCATCAGTTGCCTTGCTTCTCAAGGCTTTGCATGCATCTTGAACCTCAAGAGCATACAGGTTCTTGACCCGTGAACCAATCTGTTTCACCTGTCTAGTGATGATGTGTCTAAGGAAAACATTTCCCTTACTGAAGACTACATCATAGCCTCTGTCTTCCAGCTTTGCGATTGACACCAAGTTTCTCTTCAGTCCTAGTACATACTTGACATCGGTCAAGGTAAGGTGAGATCCATGCTTCCTCTGAAAAATAACCATGCCTACACCTGAGACACTATACTTCTCATCATTACCCATTGGTATGAGTATCTGGAGATCTTTCTCCTCCAAAGTACTGAACAAACTCTTGTCACTGGTCATGTGGAAAGAAGCTCCACTATCAAGAAACCAACCACTTCCCATCATGGATGAAACCATGCATGCGAAGAGTGTGAAATCCAACTCAAACTGTGAAGCAAGTGCCTCACCTTCAGATCCTTCCTCGGATCCCTTCTTGGACTTCTTCTTTGGGCAATTAGTAGCATAATGGCCCAACTCATGACAACGAAAGCATCTCACCTTCGACTTGTCAACCTTCTTCCCATCATTGGAAGAACTGGATTCGGAAAGAGAAAACTTACCCTTCCCCTTCTTCGCCTTACTCGCTAAGGCATAGTTCTCCTCATCATGCATAGATGAAGAACTATCTCTGGTGCGCCATCTAATCTCCTCCTGCACAAGATCTGACCATAGTCTTTCCCATCCTGGCAATTTCTCCCTTCCATTCACCGAGTCCTGGTAGCTATGCCAACTCTTAGGAAGGCCAAGGAGAGCTAGACTCACCATCCTTATCATCGACAGTCACCCCCACACTTCCCAGCTCATCCCAACATTGGGTGAACTTCGTGAGACACTGGGGCATACTGTCTCCATTCTCACACTTAATGTTTTTGAGTTTTATCCTTGAGCGCCATTCCACCAGCTCAAAAACTCAACCGCTTCCGATCTAAAATTCGTGAGAACGAAGTATTTCTTGTGCAGAGATTGACTGTATGGGCATTCACTGGATATCTCACGTTCCAAAAGAAGGATGAATCCAGAGGCTACCTGGCCCAATTACAGACTCTGCCTGAAGAAATAAAATGTAGTCACTTCCTGAATAATAGATCTGATGATCAATCCTCGCTTTGATA
>APFE031701084.1:0-33466 GCA_000404065.3 Pinus taeda | reverse complement strand
TTTTGAGATCCAGTGGGAAATCTCTGTGTATATGTGTTTTATGGGTTATGCTCTCGCATTTTTATTTTCTTGTGATTTAGAATTCGTATGCAGGTAATTTCTGTACGGGGTTAAAACCTACATTCCCATGCATATGCAGCAGAATGTTGTTGTAATGTATTGATTAGCTTTTCCTTTTGTAATTTCTCCAAGTTATTGTTTATGTTTAATGTTCTCCCTGGAAAGATTTCAATTTTAGAGCTACCAAATTCTTCCATAGAATAAAGATACATCTACCTAGATGACAAATATTCAATGTTGTATTTTTCTTGAAATTCATCATGTTCATATTCTTGAGATGATTCAAAATTTTCCATTGTATTTAAGATTTGACTATCTTCACTAATATCTGAAATAGTAAAGAGAGGCTAAATGTCATTTTCATCATCAATCCATTCTTTGTCATCTATTTCTGTGATTGTTCTTGCTGGAGGATATAGGGTGAATTTATTTGTTGAATTCCCATCAGAAATATACATATCTCCAGATCTACAGCTAATGAAAGCATCAGTTGTGGCTAGACAAGGTCTTCCTAATATGATAAGATGTCCTCCTAGATTGTTCTTGGGGGTTAAGATCATAAACTCAACAGGATATTCCCAAGAATCTAAGGATACTGAAATATCTTCTAACACTCCATCTGGTTTGATTACAGATCTGTCGCTAATTGCAGTAATGTAGGCGTGTAAAGAAGATTAGGAAGCTTGAGTTGTTCCATGGTTTGTTTGCTCATGATGTTTATTGTTGCCTCTAAATAAATCAATGTATTTGGAATTTCAACTCCATTGATGTGTGTTTTCACAATTGGACTTCCTGGATCTACATATTTTTGTATGGCAATTTTTCCCATCATTATATCTGCTATTTTTCCTACCAGGTGAATTCTTTTTGTTTCTTTTGCTTTTCTTCCTGGTTTCTTTATGCTCAACTCCTTTATTATTTTAGTTAGAATTAGAATATCCTTAATGGCTTGTAACAAAGGAATTTTGATACAAACATTTTTCAATTCATCTAGAAAATCATAATTGGGAAACATGATCTGCTTTTCTACTCCTTATCAACTTGCAGTCTTTCATGAAAAGGAGGTGCAGAAGTAGATACTGGTTTCTCAATGATAGGAGTTGAGTTCACTGATTCTTTCTGTTTTTCATTTTCAGTATTTTGGTTTTAGAGATATGTTCCCTCACAACTTTTATTGGGTTGTAGAGAATTTTCCTCAAAATTGTCTTGTTCCTGAATAACTACAAAAGGTCTTTCCTTTTCTAATATCCTACCAGATCTCAGTTGAACATCATTAAGATCTACAGGAGTGATCATATAAGTTGGAAATTGTTGTCCTTCCACCATGTATGCATTCTGAGGATTTTTATTGTTTGGGTTTGGTAATGGTTGGTGAGGTAGCTGATTTGGTTTCTACTAAAATGGCAGTAAGAGTTGAGGACTTTGGTTTTTTTGTGGATTTTGTTGTGGAATTTTTTGTGGAAATGGTAATGAAAGTTGAGGGTTCTGATTCTGAAGTTGTGGTTGTTGATTTTGTTGTGGAATGTGTGGGGGAGGATAATTATGATATGATGGAGGATATTGGTAATATTTAGAAAATCTCCCATAAGTATTTTGTACTCCTTGTGCCCACGGTTGATATTGAGATTGAGGTTGAGGCCAAGGTTTCTACCAAGAATTTCAATTTGGTGGGGGCTGAAGATAAATTTGATTGTTAAATCCCTAAATTTGGAACTGTTTCTTGTTGAAAAATAGCCTTAAGGCCTAGAATCGAAGGACAACCCTTGGTTTCATGATTCTCTGAGCAAATCATACAAGTTTCTATAATTTTTGCATCTAAAGGACATTCTCTTAGAGCATGTTTTTTTCTGCATTTTGTATAGAAAATAGCTAAAGCATCAACCTCGGTTTTCTGCTTGTTTTGCAACTTAAGGGTGTCTATTTGCTCACTAATACTCCCTAGGATATATTTTTTGAATTCATCAAGCATATTACCAATTTCTACCCTACTCATTGATCCAGTTGCAGACTTATTTACTCTAACAAGAGAAGGATCTCTTAGACCTTTCCCAGTTTTGGATTTCCCTCTTGACAGATGAACACATAATTCTCCTATATCACTTAATGGGAGTTGAGAGATATCTCCCTTCCCCATCATGTTAAGAATATATGTCCATTCATCTCTAATGGCTTTTAGTAAAATAGCTTTTAAGGTATCTTCATCTAAATTGTCCACCTTTGCTCTTTTAAACTTATAGTTGAATCTCTCAATCAAATCCTCTAAGTTTTCATCCTCTCTTTGTGTCATTTTGAACACTTCATCTGTGTGATTGTTATGCATGAAATAATCCAAATACCTATCCAAAATTACTTTCTTCATGTCATTCCATGTTCTAATGGACTGAGTGACTAACCCCATGAACCACTTCAAAGCAGCTCCTTTTAGTGTTGAAGGGAACAACTTAAGTTTTTGAGAGTCTTCTAGATAATCATAAGTTTTGCACAAGACTTCAAACTGAAATAAAAATGTTTCAGGATTCTCACTTTTTAACCCATGGAAGTTTGGGAGGACAGAAGGTGAGATATTTTTCATTGTGGCATTTGTTTCTTCATCCACTATGGGGAATCCAAAAGAATTATCTATTTCCCTATTTCATTTGCCTCCTCCATTATTTCCTCTACCTCTTCCTCTACTCCCTCCTCCAAACAGTGTGAATTCTCCATCTTCTCCTTCTTCTACCATTATAGTTTCTTCAGGATCAGTATAGGGTTCAACCTACAAGGTTACTTTCTCCTCCTCCAGTTCTTCTATTAATGGGATATGGGAGAGAGGTTCTACTTCTTCTTCCTCACTAGGTATTCCTAATTCTTCAACTAAAATGTGTTCCCTTGTGGAGGTGAAAAAGGCTACTCCTGTTGTTGGAGATTCAAGATTTTTCTCCTCTAGGACTGACTTAGTAGATGAAGTATGAGATTCTTTTGATTGGATTTCTGCCCCAGGAATTTCACGGGTTCTATGGTTGGGAGTATGAGTTTTGGATGGAGGTGTATCTTTTCTTGTTCTTGGTGGAGTAGGTGAGGTTGTAGGAATTGAACTCCTCCCTCTAGCTATAAATCTACCCCTAGAGTCTCTTTCTCTATGCATGTCAATTTTTTTTTAAATGTAAGAGATAAAGTTACCTAGTTACACTTCCGCGGCAACAGCACCAAAATGTTTGTCATTTTAGTTTCATAAATTACTTTGAATAAATTATCAATCGAGGCTCGTAAGTTGATGAAGTGTAGTGCATTGTATGTGCTAGTTACCCCTTCTTACTTCATTGTTTTGTATTTTTATTTTGTTTTGTTTTGGGGGTTTCCTTGATTTCTAATGATGTACAGTCTAAATTATTATGAACTGAGTCTAAATTTCCTAAAGGTGAACTAATCAAAATCTAAGTTAAGGGAAGGAAAAACAGAGCATCTATCCTATTTTGTCATTTAATCCTAAGTCAAAAATTAAAAGGTGATGTTGTAAGGAAAATTGAAATAATTATAGAGAATGAAAACTGACTAAAGCACTCTTAGTTGTCCAAGCCTGCAATTTTGAAAGATAACTTTCTTGAGATGGAAACAAGCAACTTATTGTACTTTATAGTTTAGAGAACTAAAGCAAATATGCAGAGAGTAACTAATTGATTTCAATCCTTGTGTAAAGTGAATGTTTAACCGTTTAGTTAGGATGGATATCAGCTTGAAATGGTGACCAAAAACATTTATCCACACAATGCATTGGCAATCTGAACTAGGAAATAAATAAAAAAGGAAACAGACAGTAAGTAAACTAATCCACAATGCATTCTTGTTACTTTTACACCTTACGTTGTTAAAACAAAACAAGTTTCATTTATGAAATAGATAGGAGAAACAAGACTGCATCATCGAATTCTAACATTATGCTATTGAACAGAATTAAAATAAAACAAACTACATAAAATCAATATAAACTACAAATACTGCTAAAAATGAATAATGAAACTAAACTGAACAGTAGACAAAATAACAAAAGAAAAACCTCCTTCAGTGTAGGGGCCCTCTGCAACTAATTGAGTTGAGTTGCTAACTAGTTGAAGATACTCTTGCAAAATGATCACTTGGTCAAACACGACTTCATATTATTAACAGGAAAATAAGTTCCAAAAATTACAGAGATGTAAGTCTGAGCTTAATACATCTAGAAATTTGAACTCCTTCTGAGTGCTTTACAACTAATATTTAAAGAAACATTTCTAATTGTCTTTTGAGAGAATTAAGCTACAAGTGGTCTCCATGTACTACAATAGATCTGCGTAAATGGTTGATCAGCTACAGGTGACTTTAAGTCGGCAATATGGTTGCATGAACTGTTATCACCGGTGGCTAGTTCGAGTTATTGTTACAACAAAACTTGTCGGATTTATTAATTAGCCACGAAGAGTGGACACAAAGTCCTATTTCTCCCAGGTTTCTTCATTTGACTCCACCTTTGACTGTGGCCTTGAGCTAGCTTTTTTGTTGATCTGGTCTAGGTGTCTAGGATAGGATCTATGTCGTGACCATTCCAGAGATTGTCATATGGCTGGTTTCCTCGTTTGACACCTGTAACGTGTTCAACCATGGAAGTAGCTACGGAACACATGGTTAGATGTAGAATGGGCTACGTTCCATAGCTAATTTGCAAAAACTTATTTCAAATAGAAAAAACATAAAAGTAAAACATGTCAATCATTTAATGTCTTCCTTGAAACAAAATCTATCATTTATCAGTGATGGGGATCTATCTTTCATGGAAAAACAAGAGAAAGAAGTGAGAAAAGTTGTCAGAGAGAGAGTAATTCTGAGGTCCAACAAACATTGTTGAGAAATCCTTCTATAACCTTCGCCCCCAAGAAAAGAGGGATATCCATCTGGGAGTTGTTGGTGGGTTGGGAGACTCTCAAACTCCCTATGTGTACCAAAACACTCGAGGAATAAACTCTAACCTTTCAAAGGCCCAGCAAAAAACTCAAAATCAAAATTGATGATGGAAAACAATTATCTTTAAAGGGGTGCTTAGAGCAGTGTAGGCCCCGACGAGAGTGTCAAAATGATTGTGTTGTCCTTCAATTGTCATGGTTTTTCTAGTGCCACTAAAAAACTTACACTTAAAACTTTGTTTCTTAACTAACATCCTAATGTTATTATGCTCCAAGAAACTATCCGAGTTGGTGACGATGTAAAAATGGCTCTTAATAAAATGCTTCCTAGATGGTATTTTATGATTGTTGATGCCGAAGGAAGATATGGGGGTCTGGCTATAGGAGTTAAATATTGTAGTGTGAAGCTATTAAATTCTTGGGGATCAAAACTGGTGTTGGGGGCTAAAGTCTATTGATAGGAACTTTGCTCAGAATTGTTACTCTTAAATATCTATGGGTTGTGTCATGATGGGGTTATTTTATATAATAACCTCTTCTCTAAATATTTTATGAAAAATCAAAATTTGGTTATGGATGGGATTTGAATTTCTCATTGGGGTTATCGGAAACCTGGGGTCTTGTAGCCCAAGTCGATCCCTTGGTTGATTTATTTATGAACAGAACTCGCTCAGGAAATCTCATAGACATAAATCTGCTGAAATATAGACCTACTTAGAGGAAAAGGTGTGTGGGGGATGCCATGGTAGTAAAGAGATTGGATTTTTTTCTCCTAAAAGAGGAAATGGCTTCTAGAATCCCCTCCTCCAAACATTGGGTTGGAGCAAGAGGAGACTCGGATAACCTACTTATCCTGCTAGAAATGAAAGGGCCTAACCAAAATTTAGGGTCTCCCTTCAAATTCAACCTTTCTTGGCTCAAAGAGACCTCTTTCAACAACCTTGTAAAAGCTACCTAGAGGAATTTAGCTAGTGATCAAGGGTCCTCTCTATCCCAATGTTTTATGGAGAAGCTAAAAAGAATGAATAAGGAAATGATAGAGTGGGGAAAATCCAAAAAGATTAGGGATGAATCTGAATTAAACAGGATAGGGAGGAACTGGAATTAATGGAGAATTCGGAAATGGATGGATACGAGACTAAAGAGAAGAGGGAAAAGATCAAACAAGTGGAGAAAGAAAGAAGGAAAATATTAAATGATATGGAAGAACAATGGAGACTCAAAAGCATAGCAATCTAGCTTGTAGCAAGGGATGAAATTTTGAAATTCTTTCAAAATTATGCTAAAGGAAGGAAAAATTCAAATATGATATGGGGATTAAAAGGGGAAGAAGGGGGAATAGCAAGATCCTTTACTAACCTAGCCACTATGGGAATGAACCACTTTAAAAACTTATTCAAAGCTCCTAAAGTGGTTTCAATTGCAGAGGTGATACGAGTGGCCCAGCTCTCCCCGATATGTTGAGGAGGATAAAAATGATTTGTGTATGGCTCCAGTGTCAAAAGGGGAGGTAGAAGGGATATTAAAAGCTATGCAGAGAGATAAGTGTCCAGGGCCTAATGGTTGAATCATGGAATTCTTTCAACACTTTTTTGAACTTATTGCAGATGAACTTACTGGGGTGGTGGAGGAATCTTGGAATAAATGTTACGTTTATAAACCCTTCAACACTACTTTCCTGGCCTTAATTCCTAAATTGGATGACCCTTCATCATTTAAGGAGTTTAAGCCTATTTATCTATGTAATTGCATCTATAAAATTATAGCGAAAGTTATTGCAGTTCGTTTGAAACCAATTCTTTCAAGTAATATTTCAAAGGAACAATTTGGGTTCCTCGATGGTAGGAAGATTCATGAAGAAATTGCAGTTTCTTAGGAGACAATGCATAATATCAAATGAAGCAGGAAAAAATGGGTGATTGTTAAAAATATATATCTAAAGCATATGACAGAATCAGTTGTCTCTATATATGTATGTTGTTGATGCACCTGGGATTCACTATTGGTTTTGGGTAATGGGATGTATAACAAATGTAAGTTTTGTTGCCCTGGTCAACAAGGTAGCTTCCTCTTTATTTCACATCCAAAAAGGTCTTCAACAAGGTTATCCACTATCCCCTATCCTTTTCTTATTGGTGGCAGAATCCCTTAGTCAGTTGATTCTGGTTGTGAAGAGAAGAGGCAAGCTTAAAGGTATTGAAGTAGTTATAAATTTGTATATCACTCACTTGCTATTTGTGGATGATATCTTGCTATTCAGTTATGGAAGTAGAAGTGACATTCAACACTTAAAAGCCTCCCTTGGTATTTTTTTAGTAGCAATGGGGATGTGTATAAATTCTCTGAAATCATCTTTGATTCATGAAGCCTTCTCAGGGACTAAAATTACTAGGATCACCTTGGTTCTCCCATTTGAAGCAAAGGCGATGAAGGATAGCTTCAAGTATTTGGTTTTTCATCTTAAATCAGACACTTATAGGAAACAATATTGGCACTGGCTTCTGGCTAAAATTGAAAATTCATAAAGCACTGGAGTTATAAATGGCTATCGAGAGCTGGGAGACTGGTTTTGATAAAATTGGTCCTTCTAGCCATTCCTGTATACTAGATTGTGATAACATGGATCCCAGAAGGCATATTGTCACGAATTAGGAAAGTGTGTATCCATTTCCTTTGGGCTGGAATAAAGGAGGAATTTTTGTTGCCATGGGTAGCCTGGGACAAAGTTTCTAGACCAAAGGAATGGGGAGGATGGGGCATAAAATATCTCTCATTTTTTTCATCCTCACTAGCAGCAAAATCTAGACGGAGGTTAATATCAATGGGCAATCTATGGATGATAGTTGTCAAAAGGAAATACATAACTCGATTCCCATTAATGAATGGTTGCGAAGTCACAATAAAATGACTCCCCATGTTTCAGTAGTATGGAAGGAAACCTTAAACTAAGATGGATTGACCTGGCACATTAGAAATGGGTAGAACCTCAGGATAGGCATCAACCCGTGGGTGGGCCACAATTAAGGGTTTGCTCTCTCGAGGGAGGTTATGGCTTGTTTACATTCCCAAGGGTTCCACTCTCTTAATCAAATTGCAAAGGAATATTTATCTACTATATGGCATCAAGGATCGAAATCAGCAGAGGACTTGCAGCTTGAGCCTGAATGGGAAGAGGAATGATAGAGTTGCATTAGAGAACTTCAACGAACAAATGTCTGAATAAGGGATCGGCCTGATGTGCTTAGATGGGTACATGCTTCTATAGTAAAGTAGTCTCCAAATTTAGATTAACAACTACCTTATGGTAAGAAGCGCATGGGGAGTTCAGGAATGGTGTATCCTATGGAAATTAATAAGCCAGCAAAATCAAGATACTTTTTTTGGTGTATCCTAAGATACAAAATTCCTACATGGGATACCCTCCAGAAAAGAAACAAACAGGGTCCTATTTGGTGTTATCTCTACAAAAGTGAGGAAGAAACATTCCAACACCTCTTTGTAAGTTGTTCATTCAGCATTAAAACTTGGGAAGAAACTTTGAGACTTTTGGGGAAATATCAAATGTGGAATGGGCAAATTTAATGGATGCTTGGCAAAGATGGTGGAATGTTGCCCTGAATGAAAATATGATAAACCTCCTTTTAATCATCTCATGGGGAATTTGGTTGGCTCAAAATCAGAGTATTTTCCAGGATTTTTCCCCTTTACATTCCGCAATTTCTATTGAGTGTGCCTCTATATATGCTCTAATTCCTCCGCCAAACCCAGTCAAGGCAACTAGGAACATTAGAGAAGAACATATTAGGGATGAAATTCCATGGGATTTCTTTGATGGTGCATCCAATCCTCAAGACAAATGTGGCTTGGGTCTTGCATACATGTCAACAACAAAAGCAAATTGAAACCTTCGATGGGCCTTGGCCCGGGATCAAACAATTTTGTTGAACTTCAATCACTGAAACTTTTACTATGCTAGATTATTAATATGAGGATGGGATCGGTTCAAATATTTTGAGACTCACTGAATGTTATAAAATGGTTTAATGGAGATCAAAGATGTCAAAATTATATTTTGATTCCATTAATAGAAGAAAATTTACTTTTAAAACAACATTTTGATCACATAATTGTCTGTCACATTTACAGGGGGCGGAACACACAAGCAGACCTCCTTTCTAAGGAGGGTCTCCAATAGGATATGGGCTCTTGGCATATAATTAAAGTTGAAGAATACATGATTCATGTGTTGGATCATCAGCCTTTTAACTCTTGATCTAAATGGATACTCAACAAAGTTTTATGATTAGCTATGTCATTTACTTTTTGATGTTATTGTTTTCTCAGTTGTCATAAACTTGTTATGATGGTTTTTGGTTATCAATTCTTGTATACTTTGAAAACATAAGCTATGGGTTTATGTATTTTTGGGTCGTTTTCCTCATTAATGGGGAGGCCCGAGATCTGGATATGGCTCTTTTTGGCTTATGGGCTTGAGTAGTTTTCAATACTACGATCAACCTAGAGATAGGTTACGATATGTTTCTTGTGGACATACAGTATTTGAATGCTTAAAGGCATCTACAAATGTAACTTTTTATTTCCTTAATAGAAAGTTCAATTTTTTTCCTTGGAAAAAAAACACCCAATATGAGGAAACCCTACTTTTGATATCGGTATAGAAGATATGTTACAAATTCCATATAGAAATCCTTTGTTATGGCCAAGAGCCCCATAGACAAATGTTACAATTTCGTGGCTATGTAAATGGCCTATGAGACATGGATCAAAATTTTATGGATTAAGAAAGTGTATTTTGACCCTTAATCATGGTGTCTTTTGTAATATCCTTCCATCATGCTAAATTTTCACTTTGTATATCCTATTTCATGACATGAGGCCCAAACATATTCAATAATCCCTAAAAATAATTCCTATGGTCCAACAACATGGATTTTAACATGGAATCATGCCTTGGAGAACAAGACACATTTCTAACATGACAAAATTGAACGTGACCACCATATCCTATCGATGGGGAAAATATTCCTTATCAAGGGCTTATGTGGTGGTTCAAGACCCTATATATGGTCATTATCTCTAGGGGAAAATGTTGTGACCTATGAATTTGGATTTTATTACTATAGCGTATAGTGGGTCGTCAAAACCATCCATGTTGTGTCAATCCTTGAAATGGAGACCTACTTAAGAACCATTATATAAAATGTGTTAAGAGGTTATCAAACCTTCATCAAAGGCTAACATGTCTCATAGGCTCAATTTGAGCTTGTACTTGACCAAATCTAACGATTTCAACACAATCTTAACACATGCATTTATAAGGAACATGTAAGACTTGAAATAATATGTTCATGTTAAGTGAATTTTTTCATATTGAACTAAATTTTATTATTTTTATGTTCAGTATTGCAATTGTACTATACTTTTGAGAATTCAAAGAGTTATATCTTTGTCATATGATGGTAAGGCCTATTTAAGCCCCATGTTAACCCAAAAATCCCTTATTAAGCCCTAGATATTGGGTTATTCCATTTATATTATTATATTTTTATGTAGGATAGAACCCTTCATAGTGCCATTTTATTATGTGTATCCTTTGTCTCCTATACATATACTAAGGAGACCTAGTCTTATGATCATCAAATATTGTCTTTTCATTGTATTTATTGTATAAGGAGATTTCCCCCTTGAAGTGGATTGTAATTATTGGTTTCTTATCATTTTTAATGCGCAAGGATAATAACATTTGATATAAGAACTCTTGATCCTAGGGTTTTGATGTTTCAAAGAGGTCATCGAGGAATTTTCACTATAATTTTTTCTAGGAGGTTTCAGGGTGAACCTGGAGAAGATTAAGAAGACATCTTGAGAAATATTTGGTTCAAGATTCAAATGTTGGTTTGCTATATTGTTAGAGATATGGTCCAAGGAATTTAGGGTTTCAGAATCCTCCTAAATTCTATCTCAAACAGGTCAATTCAGAAATTTCACTATAACCTTTTTTTATAAGGATTCAAACCATGAAACTTCAACCACGTTGAGGAGAAATTGTGATGAGCATATTTTCCAAGTTTTAGGTCTTGGTTAGCTATATTTTTGGAGATATGATCTAAGGAATCTAGGGTTTTTGTATTCTCCGGAATTCAGTCTCAAATAGTTTAGTTTGAAATTTTTGTTATGAATTTTTTCTATCAGGTTTCATAAATTGAAACTTGGACCATATTAAGGAGAAATCTTGGGGACTATCTAATTCCATTTTTAGAATTTGTTTCACTATACTTTGGGAGTTATACCTTATGGAATTTATGGTTTGTGAAAAGTCATGAAATAAATTTTAAACAGGTCAGCTTAGTATTTCAACTATATCTTCTTATCTATAAATTTTCATATGGTGAAATCTTTACGAATTTCAGGAGACATATAGAATTACCGTAGGTACAGTGATACAATTATATTTCAATAATTGGACACGTGGAAAACTATACAAGTCTACTCATGGAAAGAGGCCAAAAAATTAACAAGTTTTTGGGAAGTTGCTATAAATTTCAGTTGGCACATAAGATACAGTTCACACTTGTGGAATTGTAGAAACTACATATTAAAGTATCACACAATGAATTTTTCAGATCTATAAGGCCTCAAATATCAGATATAGATCAACAAAGTCTCAACCATTCTGGTATTCTCCAAATTAAGGTATGAAACATACTGATAATCTAACAGTTCAATTGAAGATCCCCTCTTTTTTGTTGTTGTAATAAAGAGGAGGGTTAAGAAAGATACTACACCAATTAAATATATTGGAGGCTCATCCTTGACTCATGAAGAAAGTGAAGACTTAGAATTTATGTTATCTCAATTAGATAGGAAATTTAATGAAATGGATGTAGTATGTTGAAAAAGGTGTATTTCTCCAAGTTTTCAAGAAAATCTTAAAAGAGAAATGGAAAATAATAAATGAAGAAATACAAAAATCCATGATTTCCATGGAAAATCTTCTCTTTGAGAGGCTTCCTAAATTGGATGTGGAGATCCAAGGAAATTGTGAAAATAAGGAGAACCATGTCATTGAGAATCAATTTGATATGGGGAGTATTGTAACATCCCAGCCCGTTGACAGTTGGATTTTTCCATGTAAGTACATTTCAAGTTGAAAAGGGTTGACTAAGGGACATGGCTTCCAAACAGGGACTAAGGGAGGTCAATTTCTTGGGGAATTCAATTTTCTTGTTGAAGGAAGAAAATTGGACAATTTGGACAACTATTGAAGGTTGATTGTCGAGCTTTAAATGCTATGGAATAGTGTGTTGTAGAGATGGTTGTTGTAAATTTATGAACTGTAGGAAAGGGAAAAATCCCATGTTTTCTTGGGAAAACACAAAAAGGCAACCAGGACGCAAGTCATGGAAAATGGGAGAGACTGTGCAAAGAAAAAAAAAGAGGAAGATCCTCAATTTCAGGCTCAGCGAGGAGAAAACGAGGGTGAGAAGCAACAGAGGGAGAAAGAAACAAAGAAAAATTCACAGGCACAAGTCGACACGCAAAGGAGCAGAGAAGGAAAAACTCCCATGGAAAAGCAAATTGAGCGAGAGATAAAGATTGGACCTATGGACAATATATAGAGAGACTAGAGAGTAGCAGAAAAAGAAGAAGCATAAAGTGTGATGTACACATGGTGAGAAAAGAGTAGAGGGAGCTCGATTGGAAGAAACAGTGGAAATTTAGAGTGTTGTTATTCCTAGTGAACAACAATGAGTTCAAGTGTTGGGATGAGTTTGACTTCTTCCTCTACTCTCAAGGAACCATCATCGTTTGGTGAAGCAATAGGAGCACCAGAGGACTTCTTCTTCAAGTGAGGGTAAATATATGGATACCTAAGGGGGTTGGATGGTGGAGATGACATTCTTTGGATTCCCTTGACAGCCTAAAGTAGAGGTTTAGCCCTTTGATTTCTGATAAAAGGAAACTTTGGAGGTCTCCATTGCTTTTCATTTACTAGTGGGTTATGGATTCCCTTAACTGGTTGGAACCACTATGTGACAATGGGTTCTGGATTCCCTTAATTAGGTAAACCATTGTGTTTCAGGCCTCTAGGGTGTAGGTGAGGCCTTTGGACTCCCTTGAGTATGTGGGGATGTTTTTGGATGGCTAGAGAGGGTGGAGGTTACAAGTCTATGGAATCCCTGAACTTGGTTGATTACTATTGATTAGTTGAAGGGTGGAGGGAGTAAACCTATGGATTCCATGTTTGTTGTTGACCATCATTTGTTAGACGAAATTTGGAGGAAACGGACCTCTAGATTTCCTGAATGCAACTTATTGTCGAGTATATGGTGGGTGGAGGTAGGAGGAACTCCGTTGTCCCTGTTTTAGCTAACAGATGTTGAATATTCCCTTGAGAAAGACCACCTTATTCCCTTGGGATCTGGCTTGGGGGTGACAGTTATAAGTAGCTTGGTTGCAGTTGTCTATGGTTGAGTGGAGAGTTGAAGTCCTAAACTCAGTTTCCCATCAACTATATTAATTAAATATAAGTTCTTATGTGTAACCTTGTATGATATCATGGTTGACTATTATGCTTCTAAGTTGGTTACATGCATGTTAGACAATTTATGTGTGTTATTTTCATATGGTTTTATGTGATGAGATGTTATAATCATTCATCAATTGATTTGAATAAATTTCAATTCCTTAAGTGATAATTGTATAATGAAGTCAGACAAGGGAAAGGAGGACTTATATTTATAGTGTCATAATAGTACTAGTACAAGAATGAATAAGAGGGTCAATGACCCTTCAATGGGAAATTTCCTATTATACATTTCTTATGGAATAATGGATATCTAGGAGAGATGCAAGGTCTCTCGTCTTTGAACTTTTTGGGTTAGTTAAGGGAGTCAAATTCCTTGGTTGAAATCTTTATCAGTTATTTGGGTTTATAGAAAATCCTCTTATTATTAACCCTTTTTATACTTTTCTAAGTTCTTGTGGGTCCTTGTAAGTTCCCTTAGTTTAAAGGATGAGTGGTACATCCAATTCCCTAAAGAAACCCAAGAAATATTCATCGAAGTTGCCTCAAAATCTAACCTCTGGAAGCTACCAGAATGTTGTGGAATTCAAGGAAAATTTCCTAAGCTGCAGCAGGTTGGGAGCTAAGAGCTGACTAGGTTGAGGGTCGGCAGGTCGGGATAGTCATCAGGGAAAGTGGTCCATCAAGGAAGTTAACCGCAACTAGGTCGAAGGTCGGGAGGTCACAATAGTCACCGGAGAAAGTGGTTCATCAAGGAATCTAACTCTGACTAGGTTGGAAGTCAGGAGAACAAGAGTCGGGGTCGAGTTAACTCAGAAGTTTTGCACTTTGAGCAAAGGTCGACCTAACATGATGGCAGGCCCACTGATTACCACGGCCAATGGTAGACTGCCATGTGGCAGCTTGCTAATGTGCACAAGGAGAGTGGATCCCACTTTGAAAGGCTACTTCTATTGATCTATAACTCAGATTGGGGTGAATCTATATGTCATCGGATTTGTTTCAACACGACAAATACAATGGTGATGATGGTTTTGGGTTTAGAGGATTTCCTCAAAAGTCGAAAATTTTACACCGCATCATCATAACAGTATTTTGAGGGTTGGGTATTGAGAGTGACTGCCTCTTGGTCATGGGTTTGAGTAAGGGGTGTTGTTACAGGTGGTATCAGATCATGGTTCAACACTTGGACTGAAAGGGCTTGGTTATAGGTGGAATTTTAGAAAATTATCTAATAATTTGTTTATGTGTTAAAAGTCGATTAAAAAGAATCGATTGTAAGTATATGCATGTTGATGATTTATTGTTTGATGATGTTATAAGCATACTAACATGGTTGTTATGAGGAAGCCAAAATTTCCATGGAAAGCCCATGATTTTATGATTATTTAATTACTATAAAATGTCTAACAATGTGTGTGCTTGATAACACATTACAAGAAGCCTAAAATAGAGATAGTGTAGTGATGCTGACATGGATGGTATAGTATAGTTTATACCAATCATAACAGGGAAGTGAATGGTTCAGGGCTAATGAAGAAGAGATATCATTATACCAAGGGGGGGGGGGGGGGGGGAATTTACTCTCCAGATTAGTTGGACACCTTGAGAAGCCTAAGTGTTGAAATTAGGAGTTTCAAGGCAAATAATGAGAAGTTGGTGAGAGCTCAAGAAAGGCAGGCTAGGAAAAATGCAGTCCTTCTATAAAGCCTTTCAGATTTTGCAGAAGCAGAGACAATTTGATGAAAGGGTCAGCCATAGATGCAAGAGGAGCCCTTGGTAACCTGAAGGTAGCAGGTCAAGGAAGAGGCATAGGCCTGAAAGTGAAGACACGGTGACAGGAGGTGCACCATTGATCACATCTAGAGGTGGGACAAACACTCATTAAGGGAATTTTGAGGTCTAAAATGGGCCTCCTAAGAAAAATGTACAACCAAAATAAAATTTATAAGAACAAATAGGATTAAAGATGATGATGTCAACCATGGGGGATGATTCACCATTTTTGGAGTAAAAAAGTAAAAATATTAAAAAATAATAAATAATAAAAGTACTTTTTCAACTCGTATTTTCAACTTATCTCCCAAAGGTTTTACTCAAATTCAAGCAGGAGTACTTGTTGGATACAAAATTTGATTCCTCATCCTAGGAGTACCTTTGTTGCATACTTTTAATGGGCCCTCCTACACGAAAAATGAGAAATACATGAAAAATGTGATTGCAATCTTTTTTTCATGTATTTATCATTTTTCGTGTAGTAGAGTTCATTGAAAGTATGCAACATGGGTACTCCTTGGATGAGGAATCAAATTTTGCATCCAACGAGTGTTTTTGTTCGAACTTTGAGTAAACCTATAGGGAGATAAGTTGAAAATATGCATTGAAAAAAAAAATCCCTCTAAAATTTGATGATGTAACCTAATATTATTTTATTATTTTCACTATTATTTTATAATTTCCCTATAAAGCCCATTTTAGACCTCAAAATTCCCCTAATGCATGTGCATGGGACTTGTAGGCCATCTAGCTATGCTACTAGAAGGAACTATCATTATTCTCACCATCACTATCAGCAAAAGAGGAAGGATATGGACTATATGTCATAGGAGTATAGGAAGGCCAAGCCACCCACATTTGATGGAGATATAAAGAAATTAGAAGAAGAGGAAGCTTGGTTGTTGGGCCTGAACAATTTTTTCACAATTCATGATTATTCTAAAAACATGAAAACAAGGATTTCCACTTTCAGTTTAAATGGGAAAGTAGAAATCTGGTGGGAGGCCTTGAAGAATGTGTGAGGAATTGTCGATAAAGAGTTGGAGTGGGAGGAATTCGAGAAACTTTTTAGAGAGCATCACCTATCTAAGTGTTACTATGACAAAAAAGCTAAGGATTTTTATGAACTCAAGATGGGGCAAATGATGGATGACGAGTATGTCACCAAGTTTTTAGAGTTGTTGCGGTATGTATCTTACCTTAGGGATGAGAAGGAAAATATTCAAAGGTTTTTAAGTGGTCTTCCCATAGTATTTAGGGATAAGATTGAGTTGTTGGAGCCGCAAACTCCAAGTGATGCATTCAAGAAATTAAAGCATTGTTTTGAGTAGGCCAGACATAGACCAGAAGCTAAGGGCATATGGAGGTAGCAAGACAGTGTTGATAAGGCAAGGATCTAACCTAAGAAGCAATGCTGAGAAGAAGGATAATAAACAACAAGTTTTTGTGAATTGATTTCAGCAGAAACTGAGCTTTGTTGATAAAAATAATCTGTAGAAAGGTTTGGTAGTGCAATAAGGAGCAAAAATGAAGGAACCTATGCGATGTTGGATGTGTGGAGAAAAACACAGAAGGAAAGATTGCCCACACCAGCATAGTGGATGACCAAAAATTTATAATATTCAGGAGGCTCGAATAGTGGGAGAAGTGGCTCAAAAGTTTTCCTACGATCTACTCAATAGTAGACAATTGGCAAGTAGATTATCGAGCATCCACCATTGAGATGGAAGGTAAGCTAAGTGATCATGATGTTTCAATTTTAATAGATCTCGGTTCAAATTATAGTTATATCATCCCAGAAGTCATAGAAAAATGTGAAGTGATTACAGAAAAGCATAAGGAATCGTGGTTGGTTCAGTTGGCAACCAGAACCAAAAGATGAATTCACTATTGGGTGAGATCTGATATGTTCGAGCTCTGTGGAATGCCCACATAATCCCACTTAAACATGTTTTTGTTGGGGAACTATAGCTTGTTTTTGGGCATGGACTAGTTATACAACCATAGGGCTAAAGTGGATTGATTTGAAAAAGTATTTGAATGTTTGGATAAGGTCGGGGAGTACAAAATTCTACAAGGAAAAAGGAAGCCAACATTAGTTAGGACCATTACGACAATGCAATAATAAGTGCAGCTGTTGGAATGGTAGTAAATTGTTTTGTGTTCAAATTTATCATGACAGAGAAAGAAATGTCAATGCATGTCAAGTTGATAGCGAGTTCTTAAAAAGGTACCTAGTCTTGGAGCATTTTGAGAATGTATGTTCCCATTGAATTGTCAGGGTTACCTCCACATAGAGAGATCGATTTCTCCATAAAATTTAATCTTGGATCAACACCAACATCTAAAGCACCTTATAGGATGAGTTCACTTGAGTTGATGGAATTAAAATTGCAATTGAATGAGATGCTAGATAAAGGGGGTATTTGGCCAAGTGTGTCATCGTGGGTAACCCCAGTCTTGTTTATAAATAAAAAGGATGGGACCCTTCGCCTTTGTGTTGACTATAGCTAGCTAAATAAAGTAACTATTAAAAATTGATATTCATTTCCATGGATAGACGCTCTATTTGATTAGCTACATTGGGGCAGCAATTTTCTCCAAGATAGATTTGAGGTCCAGATATCATCAAATGTGCATTAAAGAAGAAGATATTCACAAGACCACTTTCTGGACTAGGTATGGGCACTATGATTTTGTGGCGGTACCCTTTGGGCTTACTAATGCCCTTATCACTTTCATGTGTTTGATGAATAATGTATTGAGTCGTTACTTGGACAAGTTCAATATTGTAGTTTTGGATGACCTTCTAATTTATTCAAAGATGGAAAAAGAGCATGAGAAGCATCTAGAAGCAGTACTATAGTTGTTGTTGAAGCATAATATTTATGCAAATCTCAAAAAGTGTGACTTTTTCTAGCCTCAGATACATTATTTGGGACATGTTGGCTTAGTTGACCCAAAGAATATCAAGGCTATAATGGAGTGGCCCACTCCAAGGAATGTGAACAAGGTCAGATCGTTCATGGGATTAGCAGGTTATTACAGGAGGTTCATTAGGAATTTCTCCAAGATTGGGTATCCTATTACAACATCGCAAAGAAAATGGAAGAAGTTTGATTGGATAGCAGACTGTGCAACAAGCTTTGAGCAACTAAAGAAACTAATCACAACTACACCAGTGCTGAGGATTGCAGACCCTGGTAAGGATTTCACAGTTTGCATAGATGCATGCAAGGAAGGACTTGGTGGAGTCTTAATGTAATAAGGAAAAGTAGTCTCAAAAGCTTAACAAGCATGAGGTGAACTACGTGACTCATGACTTAGAGTTGGTAGCCATCATTCATGCACTAAAGATGTGGAGGCATTACCTCCTTAGCATGATTTTTACTCTTATGACAGGTTACAATGGACTTAAGTATCAATTTTAGCAACCCAAGTTGAATGTGTGATAAGTTAGGTGGTTAGCCACACTTAGTGAGTTTGATTTTGAAATAAAGTACATCAAGGGCAAAGAAAACAGAGTTGTTGGTGTAGTCAACCAAAGAATTCAATTAAACCATTTAGAAATCGTAAGTTCCTATAGGATAGACCTGGTGGAAAGGATCAAAAGTGCAGGACAGTAGGATGAAAAATATCATCAGATGAAAGAGAAGTTGCTACAAGGCCATGAGGATAAGCAGTATCACCTCATTGATAATGGCCTAATTAGATTTAAGAGCAAACTTCATGTGCAAAGTGATGAGAAGTTAAAAAAATGCTTATCATCAAGGAGTTTCATTTCAAGCCTTATTCAAGCCATCCGAGATACCAAAAGAAACTTTCAAATATTAAGAGATTTTATTATTGGCCGAATTTGAAGAAAGAAGCAGTTGATTATGTGGCCAAGTGCATAGAGTGTCAGCTAGTAAAGGCTAAATGTAAACATCCGACAAGATTATTGCAGCCCATTCCTATTCTGGAATGGAAATGGGAAGTGATTATATGGATTTCATCTCAGGTTTTCCAAAACATTCTAAGAAATATGATGCAATCATGGTAGTTGTTCACAATTTGATCAAGGAAACTCATTTTGTGGTGGTAAAAACCACTAACTCAGCTAGTGAGGTGGCACAGGTATTCATAAAAGAGATTGTGAGGCTCCATGGTATTCCCAAGAAGATTTTTTCAGATAGAGATGCCAAATTAACTTCCAATATTTGGAAGGATTTTTTTGTTGGTTTGGGGATAGAATTAACATTTAGCACAACATATCAACCATAGACATATGGATAAACTAAGAGGACTAATAGGATCCTTGAAGACATGTTGAGGATGTATGTAGTGCATCAACCCAAGAAGTGGGAGGAATACGTTCCATTAGTGGAGTTTTATTACAACAATAGGTATCAGGAGTCCAACAAGATTAGTCCATTCGAGGCTTTGTATGGAAGGAGTTGTAATACTCCTATCGGTTGGAGTGATCCAGTTAAAAAGGTACTTATTGGGTTTGATATGCTCAAGGAAATGGAGCAGCAAATTCAAGTCATTAGACATAATTTAAAGGTGGTGCAGGATAGGAAAAAGAGTTATCTTGATCAGCACAGGGTGCATAAGGAGTTTCAAGTTAGGGAACATGTATATTTAAGGATCAAACTGAAGAAGAGTTCCTTGATAATTTGCAATTGTGTCGAGTTGGCACCACGGTATAGTGGGGGCCTTTTGAGATCCTTGAGAGGATTGGGTTGGTGGCCTATAGGTTGTCCCTACCTTCTACAATTAGATTTCATGATTTTTTTCATGTTTCTTTGCTTAAATGGTATGTGGAGGATTCTAATCATGTAATTGATTGGTTTCTGCTACATGTGGAACCATTAGGGGAGTTCCAGCTAGAACCAATTTTCATTCTAGACTAGAGGAATCTTATGCTCCGGAATCGATCCATAGAGAAAGTAAAGGTGCAGTGGAAGCACTTTGGTCCCAAGGAGGCCACTAAAGAAATGGTTGATACCATGAAGAAAGCTTATCCTTTTTTCTTTTCCGATTAAGGTAAATGTTCATAGGTTTATGTCAAATAGTGTATGAGCTACAAGTATGAAGCTCCACAAATAGTATGTGGTTGTTGTTTTGTAATTTTGTTTTAGAATGTTTTTAGTCTTTGAATATAAGGACAGAGAACCCAAAGGATGTTATTCCCTCGAGGGGGAGGGGTCTATAACAGCCCATCTCACTGATGGCTGGATTTTTCCATGTAAATACATGATTGTAAGTATGTTTCAAGTTAAAAAGGCTGAGAAAGGGACACAATTCCAAAAAGGGACTGAGGGGGCTCAATCTCTTGGGAAATTTAGCTTACTTCCTAAAGGAAAAAAACTAGACAGTTTGGACAGTCATTGAAGGTTGGTTGTTGAGCTTTAAATTCTCTTGAATGGTGTGTTGTAGAGATGGTTGTTGTAAATTTATGAATTGCAGGCAAATGAAAAATCTCATGTTGGCTTGGGAAAACACAACAAGGAAACTAGGATGCAAGGCATGGAAAAAGGGAGAAATTGCGTGGAGAAAAAAAAAATAGGAAGAACCTCAGTTTTGGGCTCAGTGAGGAGAAAACAAGGGAGAGTGGCGGCAAAGGGAGAAAAAAAAAAAACTCTCACGCATTAGCGGACACACGAAGGAGCAGAGAAGGAAAAATGCCCATGCATAAGAAAATAGAGAGAGAGAGCTCAAGATCCTATGGACAACAGATAGAGAGACTCAAGAGAAACAGAAAAAGGAGTAATGCAAAGTGTGATGCACGCACAGTGAGAAAAGAGCAGAGGGAGTTCAATTTGAAGAAATAGTAGAAAATTAGATTGTTTTTATTCCTGGTGAAAAAAAAAGGTTCAAGTGTCGGGAAGAGTCTGACTTCTTCCTTTACTCTCAAGGCATCACATCCTTTGGTGAAGCAATAGGATCACCAAAGGAATTCTTCTTCAAGTGAGGGTAAATCTTTGGTTTTCTCAGGGGTGTCGAGGGTGGAGATTACATTCTCTGGATTTCCTTTACAACTTGGGGTAGAGGTTTAGCCATTGGATTCCTGGTAAAGGAAACTCTAGAGGTATCCATTACTTGTCATTTAATAGTGGTTTCTAGATTCCCTTAATTGGGTGGAACCACTGTGTGGCAATGGGTTTTGAATTCCCTTAATTGGGTGGAATCACTATGTTGCATACTACCAGGGTGGAGGTGAGGCCTCTAGTCTCCCTGGAGTATGTGGGTATGTTTTTGGATGGCTAGAGAGAGTGAAGGTTGCAAGTCTAATGAATCCTTGAACTTGGTCGATTGTTATTGATTAGTTGAAGTGTGGAGGCAGCAGACCTCTAGATTCCCTATTTATTGTTGATCATTGTTTATTAGATGAAAGGGGGAGGTAAGAGGCCTCTAGATTTCCTAAATGAAATTTACTGCCGAGCAGCTAGTGGGTGGAGGTAGGAGGACCTCAGGAGTCCATGTTTCAGCTGACAAATGTTGATTATTCCCTTGAGCAAGACCACCTCAGCCCCTTGGGATCTAGCTCGGGGGTGATAGTTGCAAGTAGCTTGGTTGGCACTGTCTATGGTTGGGTGGAGAGTTGAAGTCCTGAACTCATCTTCCCATCAACTATATTAATTAAAGATAAGTTCTTATGTGTAACCTTGTCTAATCTCATGGTTGATTGTTATGGTTCTAAGATGGTTACATGCTTTTTTTATGTATGTTATTGCCATATGGTTATATGTGATGAGATGTTATAATCCTTCATCAATTGATATGATTAAACTACAATTCTTTAAGTGATAATTGTATAATGAAGTTAGACAGGGTCAATGAGGACTTGTCTTTGTAGTGTCAAAATAACACTAGTACAGGAATGACTAAGAGGGTCAATGACCCTTTAGTGTGAAATTTCCTATTGTACATTCCTTGTGGAATTATGGATATCTATGAGAGATGAAAGGTCTTTGGTCTTTGAGATTATTGGATCGGTTAAGGGAGTCAAATTTCTTGGTTGACATCTTTGTTAGTTATTTGGGTTTGTAGAAAATTCCTCCTATTATTGACCCTCTTTTATAGTTTTCTAAGTCCTTGTGGGGCCTTGTAATTTCCCTTAGTTTCAGGTATGAATGGTGCATCCAATTCCCTAAAGAACCCCAATAAATATTCATCGAAGTTATACTATAGTATGACCTCTGGAAGCTACCAAAAAGTTGTGGAATTTAGTGAAAATTTCCAAAGTTGCAGCAAGTCGAGAGCTTAGACATGACTAGGTCATAAGTCGAGATAGTCACAATGGAAAGTGGTATGCCAGTGAAGCCAACCCCAACTAGGTCATAGGTCGAGATGTCGGGAGAGTCGTCGGGGAATCCGACCCTGACGAGGTTGGAGGTTGGGAGGTCAGGAATCATGGTTGAGTTAACTCAGAAGTTTTTCACTTTGAGTGAAGGCTGACCCGACCTGATGGTGGGTCTAATGATCACTGCAACCAACGGTAAACTTCCATGTGGTAACTTTTTTAAGTGGCAAGGGTGAGTCGATCCCACCTTGAAAGGCTACTTCTCTCGATCTGTACCTCAAATTGGGGTGAAGTTATATGTCATCGGATTCATTTCAATGAGACAAATGCAATGGTGATGATAGTTTTTGGGTTTAGAGGAGTTCTACGAAAGTCAAAAATTTTATACCCCATCATCATAACAGTATTTTGAGGGTCGGGTATTGAGAGTGACCACCTCTTGGTCATGGGTTTGAATAAGGGGTGTTGTTACAAGTATGTTATCACAATTGAAGAGAAAAAAAATGTGATCATAGAACCTTAATCATGAATTTTGAATCCAAGATCCACATCATTAAGGCTTCAATTTAGTACCAAGGAACTACTACATTTTGAAGTTTGATATGATGAAATTTGATGGTAATGATCATGTAACATGGATATTTTAGATGGAGCAATACTTTGATCTACATCAAGTGGAAGCCTTAAAAAGGTTAAATATTGCATCCAAGTTTTTAGAAGAAGACCAACATGTATAGTATCAATGGCTCTGTGAAAGAAAAAAGGATTTTGTTATATCTTGGTCCATTTTTATAGAGAAATTGATAGAAAATTATGGGGATGTTAATATCAACACATTGATTCAAATGGTAAATATTCGACAAAAAGGTCTTGTTATAGAGCACATTCAACAATTCAAAATTTTGGGTTTTAGAATTTCATAGGGTAACTTGTTAGACTTATTTATGGGTACTTTGAAGGAAAGCATCCAACATGAGGGGCATCTCTTTGAACCTAATTCTCTAGAGCATGCTTTCAGTCTAGCAATGAAAGTTGAAAGAAAAAATAGCGGCCACTATAAAATTGGTCACTAATACTTATAAAGAAAAGCAGGCTCCCTTTCCTAAACCAACATGGTTTACTCCTTGTGTTATAGACATTTTTGGGCACTGCAACCCCAATCATAAATGTCCATAAACTGAGGGCTCCTAAGTCCCTAAAAGTGTTGCTTCACTACCTAAAGGAACAAGGTCAGCTGATTACATCATCTCCCAGAAGTTCTCCACAGAAAACTACTCAAAAATGGTCAAAACTGGACCATACTGAATGCCTAGTGCAGAGGGTGAGATGCATATCACCTTCCTAATGGTAAAGGGTGTGATGCATACTGGATGACCCCTCCGTAGGGGTGCGATGGGCGAGAATGGACAAATGGCAGAGATAGTTTGCGAGGTGGAAGATCATAAAATCTTCCAGAAACTTCCCCTCTGAAACTTGCCTCTCTGATTTCGACCAGGGATGAGTAAGAGGTCATCAATCTCCAAGTGGAATAAAGAACTATCAGAGAGAGGAAACTAATCAAAATCCTAGAAGCTAACTTACCCCCTACAATCATCTATATATGGATCCCTCATCACAGAGATCCAGAGGCTGGAATCTTGTATCTTGTAGAGAAGTGTTGTTGGTTTTCTGGTGTAACATCATAGTGTTGGGTGATCTAAGCTTTGCTTGAGGTGAAGAAGGGCTTTCTTGCTGGAGGATGATGTTGGGTCAGTACAATTGGTTGTAATCCTCTTGTTATTCTTGATATTAATAAAGCTATTCAAGTTTTCCTCCACATTCATGTATGTTTGATTGTATATGCATTTGTGTGGTTAATGCATATCTGGTCCTGTGTTGTTTATGAATATAGATCTTTGTTCTTCAATAGTATTATGTTGCTTTGATTCCACAGGTTCTCTCTGAAGCTGTGTAGAAAAAGAAGGAGAGGCAAATATCTATCGAGAAAGAGAGGAACCGAGCAAGGAACCAAGCGCAAGACAAAGGTTGGTGTCCTTTTTCCCCTCTTGTCTATTTTTCATAAAGGAAAACGAAAGTAGTTTTAACTTGTTCGTTTCTAAGATAGCTACCAGTCTTAGTGGGAATATCAACTCTAAGTGGACACTATTCTCGGTAACACCTTGGAAAATGAATCAAAGAAGAGCTAAGGGATTATGTCTCAAATGTGATAGCAAGTATAGTAAAGGGCATAAATGCAGTGAGAATAAATTATTCTGCATAGACTGTGAAAACGAAGAAGATCAAGAAGTGTAAACATCTAGAGTTGAAGAAAACTACTCCAAAAACTTCTTGTCATGCATTGGCTGACATCAGTACTCCACATACCCTCAAGATAGAAGGATATGTCAAAAGGAAAAGGGTAAAAATATTAATTGATTCAGTTAGTACCCATAACTTCATCAATTACAAACTGAAAAAATTTCTTGATTGCTTTATATATCTAGCACCAAAATTTCAAGTGATGATTGTAGATGGTGGTAAGATAAATTGTTCAAGGAAGTGCAATAAGATGAATTTGATTATGGGGAGTATCTATTGGTTACTCCCATGATTTCAATCCAAATGGGTGGTGTTGATGTTGTATTAGGGGTCAAATGGTTACATTCATTGGGAACAGTGGCCCTTGATTTCCAAGATATTTTCACAGTATTTTTCTCATAAGGAAAGGAAATTGAGCTTATAGGTATCCAAGGAAAACCCATTAAAATGATAAGCTCTAATAGCATGAAAAAATTGTTAAAAAGGGGACACTAAGGTGTAGTTGCATAATTGTGTTCATGAGATGTTTAAACATCTCTCCTCTACTCTAGTGGATCTTCAAAAAGTTATCAACAATCATGCTAAAGTATTTAGAGAAATTCCTAAGGGTATTCCTCCTATCTAAGAACATGACCATGTTATTCATTTCCAACCTAGAAGTGTATTACCTAATATTATGCCTCATAGATATCCACATGCATAAAAGAGTGAGATTGAGTGTGTGGTTCAAGAAATGTTAGAGGTGGGAATCATTCAGCCTAGAAAAAGTGATTTCTCTTCACTACTGGTTATGGTTATAAAAAAAGGATGGTTTGTGGCCTATGTGTCTAGAATACAAGTAGCTCAACAAAATGGAAATCAAAGTTAATTTTCCCATTCCTATCATTGTTGAATTATTAGATCAATTATATGGAAAAACTTTCTTTAATAAGTTGGATCTTCATTCTGGATATCATCAAATTAGAATGAGGCAAGAAGACATTCCCAAAAGAAACTTTAGAACATATGAAGGTCATTATGAGTTTTTGGTTATGCCATTTGAACTTACAAATGCGCCTTCAACATTTTAAAGTTTGATGAATTCTATTTTCAAACACTTAGAAAATTTGTGTAAGTATTTTTTGATGAAATACTAATTTGCAGCAAATATTGGGAAGAGCATGTACAACAATTTGATAGGGTTTGGACACTAGTGGAAGAGAAATAGTTATCTTCAAATCCTTCCAAGTGTGCCTTTTGGCATTCGAGAAGTGGAATATTTGGGTCATATCATATCACACAGTGGTGTCAAGGTGATTCCTAACAAAGTCAAAGCTATGAGGGAATGGCCAATCCCCAATAACTTGAAGAAAATCAGGGGATTATTAGGATTGATAGGATATTATTGCAATTTTGTCAAGAATTATGGTCAAACAACAACACCTCTAACAAAAAATTTAAATAAGGAAGTGTTTTATTGGACTAAAGAAGCAACCAAAGCATTTAAAGAACTTAAAAGAGGTTATGTGTACAACTCCCATCTTGGCAACACTTGACTTCACAAAAATATTCATTGTGGAGTGTGATGCCTCAGGCCATGGAATTGTTGTGTTTTGTATGCAAGAAGGAAGGCCCCTTCCCTTTGAAAGTAGTGAACTTAAAGGAAAGAACCTATTCAGACCCATCTATGAAAACGAAATGTTGGCTATACTACATGCAATTAATAAATGGTGTCCATACCTAATAGGAATACACTTCAAAGTAAAAATAGTTTGTGATGGCATGAATTACTTCTTGGAGCAAATATTATCTTCAAAAGAGAAACAAAAAAGGGTCACAAAGATGTTAGGTTTTGACTTTGAAATTATTTTAAAAAAAAAGGAAAATAAAATATTGTGGTAGGTGCACTCCTAAGGAAAGAGGAAGACACAAATGGTTTACTATGTGTTATTTGTGTTCCATAATATAGTTGGGTGGAAGAAGTAAGGATAGAATAGCAACATGATGTGAAGATATGCAATATTATTCAACAACTACAGGAGGATCCTGATGCAGTAGAAAATTTTACATGGGAAAATGATTTGTTATGGTATCAAGATCACTTATACTTATGTAAGAATTCTCAACTCAAACATAAGGTACTATTGGAATTACACACTTCTCCTATAGGAGTATGTTTAGGTTTCTTGAAGACATACCATATGATCAATAAATATTTTTTTGGTGAGGTGTTAAATTAGATGTGAAAAATGTTGTGGCAGATGTGTGGTATGCCAACAAAATAAAGGAGAGGCTATCAAGACCCCATGGCTCCTTTAGCCATTATCCATACCAAGTTATAATTGGGAAGAAGTTTCAACATATTTTATTACAATTTTACCCAAACCTAGAGGAAAGAGTGTCATTGTCGTAGTGGTGGATGGAATGACAAGGTATGCCGACTTTTGATCTCTTTTTCATCCTCTTAAAGCAAGTATTATGGCAAAATGATTTGTGGAAACAATCTGAAAACTACATGGAATAACAAATGTTATTATAAGTGATAGAGATCCAACTTTCACTAAAAAAAATTGGACTAGATTATTTTTTTTGTTTGGGTACTCAATTGGCTCATAGCTCATATTACCATCCTTAATTTGATGGGAAAACTGAGATAGTGAATATATGTTTAGAAGGATATCTACATTTCTTTGAATTTGATAAATAGACAAAATAGGTTAAATGGTTGCCCTTGGAAGAATGGTGGTACAACACACCCTTCCATACTTTATAAAATGTCACCATTTATGGCACCTTATGGATATCATCCTCAATCAACCACATCACCCTTGAAAGGGAATATAAAGATTCAAGTATTAGATGACCACACCCAACACCAACAAGAGGTTTTCAAACTATTGAAGGACAACTTGGTTATGCAATAAAATAGGATGAAACAACAAGCATATTAGCTTCGCAGTGAAAGGGAATTTGAAGTGGCGGTTGTATATTTGTGAGACTAAAACCATATGAACAGACGTCCCTCAAGCAACAAAATAAGGACAATAAATTAGCTCTAAGGTATTATGACCCCTATAAGGTGTTACAGAGGATTGGAAGTATGTCTTACAAATTGGAGTTGCATCCATCTTCATCTGTACATCCAGACGTTTGTGTTTCTTACTTAAAGAAGGTCATCGATGATAAGATCTCATTCCAAATTCGTCTACCAAAGATTAATGAAGAACAAAAATTAATACTATAACCATAAATAATTATGTAAATAAAGGCTAATCAACTGAGAAATAGAGCATTTACTCGGTACCTCCTCAAATGGAAGAACCTACCAGTGGAAGAAGCAACATGGGAAGATGAGTGTTTCATTCAGAAACTCCCACAGATAGTCAAATGTTGAGGACAATACTTCTTTGAAGGGTAGAGGCATGTTAATCCCTATATAAGGCCCATGTTTACTCAAGAACCCCTTATTAATCCATATACATTAAGTGATTACATTTCTATTATTATATTGCAATGTAGGTTAGAACCCCTCATGGTCCCATTTTATTATAATTATATCATTATATAGATAGATAGATATATATATAAATGTAGATTAGAACCCCTCGTGGTCCCATTTTATTAAAATTGTATCATTTTTTTATATACACACACAAAGGAGACCTAGCCTTAGGATCATCAAATATTGTCTTGTTCATTGTATTTATTGTATAGGAATTTTCCCCCCTCCAAGTGGATTGTAATTATTTTTTTCTTATCATTGTTAAGGTACAAGCATCATAACATATGAATTCTAATTGATGCGGTCTTTTTTAAGAAGATATTTTTCGTAACTATACTCATATAGTAGTTTCTATATTCAATTATCATGAATTATAAGAATTATTTTTGAGACATTGCCCTTATAAAATTCAATTTCCAGGACTTCAAAAGTTGTTTTTAATAACAACTTTGAAAATTCAATTTTCAAGACTCTTTGAGGTAGTTTTTTTAAACCACCATTAAACTTTAAGCCTCCAAACATTGAGAGGTAGTTTTGAAACCATCATTTACAAAAACATCCTTAAAATGTTTATCCTTAGGACATTTAGGGGAATCTTTTTAAAACCACCACCAAAGACACATTTGGGAGCAATTTCGCAAAAAAAAGGCCCTTATAAAACTTTTAGCAACAATTTTGAGAAGACTTCCCCTAGCCTAAATTGTCACTAAAAGGCTTACTTTTGGAATGAATTTTTTTTCAAGGTGCATGAATTTACTTTGATATATATTTTTAAATAGAGCCTTGAACTTCTTCCATACTTCATCCAAAAATCTAATCCCATTATCAAACCAAGTCTCCCTTGCAATGTAGGTCAACATAATAGTTGTAGCTTCGTCCTTCTTCCTAATAGTTGTAGCTCCATCCTTCTTCCTATTGACCATGATCTTTCCACGTTCATCTCTAGGAAAAGGAAATATATATTTTTTAAATCATCGTGGTGTTTTTACTTTCAAAAAATTCTGTCTTCCCTATTCCCACATGCCCTAATTAATGTGCCCACTAAAAAATACAAGGTCCTTCAAATTATTATCAGACCTACCAAGTATTGATCGAAGAATATGTAAGTATATGGAACTTGACCCTTCCTAGATATCTTACTTTGTGGAATCATTAATACCATCCACAATATTCCTACGATGTGACCAAAATATCTTGAATTAATAGAATAAATCTAGGATCTTCAAACCTAGGCTTTGATAGAATGTTAAAAAATAAAGTCCAAACATAGAGAAGTGGTATTTAGAAACATTATTTCGGCATGATGCAAAATAGGAAAACCTTTGACATAAGTTCTCATCACATAAATTTATCCATTTACACTTAAGTCCATACCCAATCTAATTAAATCAAGTTTTATTAAGTCAATTTTCATCACCAAAGTCGATCCCAAAGTAGTTGGAAAACTTGCATTTTCTAGCACTTTCTATGCCCAATGAGCTAGACAATAATGTGTCTAATGCCCAAATATGGGAATCGGGCATAATTTGTAAAAATATGGTAAGTTGGTAAGTGAATTATGATTTTATTAAATTGGAATTAATATTTAACAATAATAACATGATAAATAGATGAACTTTACCATGATAACTTCCTAAGAGCACCATGGGGGTGATGAACCAATAAGTGAGGAAGTAACAGAGAGTTAAGAAAAATTAATGTTTTATTGTGGGTGCCAAGAGTCTATTTCACAAGGTTTCTCACCCTCTCGTGTTATAAGACCCATGTGTTGTTCATGAGTTACAAGAGGTGCCCATGTACCTCATCTAAGACTGTTGTTCATGCAAACCTTTTGGGAAGGTATTTGTTCCACCTTTGAAGGAAACTAATTTATTCATTCTATCTTTGGATGAGGAGGTTTTCATGTCCCCAATAAATAATTTTGCTAAGTAAAATCCTCATTTTTCCAATTTTGGCATTAGGGAATATTTTGACATATAAAACTTGGAAAAAGTGGGCTATGGAGGCCACACTTAATTTTTGGAGGAAAAAGGAGAAATAATAACTAGAGGAAAATGAAATATATTTTTTAAGTGAAATATAGGGACCACCAAAAAGGGAAATTCAACCCCCTTGAGATATTCACGCTAGGAGATGGAAAGCAAAAAGAAGGGGAGTTTGAACTTGTGAAGAGAGGGGGCCACCAAGGGAAAAAAAAAACTACATATATAAATAGCACATTGGGGCTCCACTTTTACATCTTTTGCTCATTATTTTTTGTTGGCTTATTGGGCCCTGACCCAGGTTCAGAAGAGTTATTAGCCAAGCAAATCCCGCAACTACTAGCCCTTTCGGCAACAGCCCGCGGAGCGCAGACTGAGGTCTCACCCAAGGTAGCAAGGGAGGGTGCTGGAACCAGGTTTCTGCACCCTTAGGATGTCTTGATGTGGTCTAGAGGGATTGGAACCATTCTGAAGCCTTGCGCCACTCTATACTACTATCAGGCTTTCGCATAGATCTGCGCTAGTGTATTTTCTTATTAAGGGAATTGTTACAGATATGATCTTCTTGTTACAATCTTTAAGAAAACATTTAATAATAAAACCTAGTGCACGCAATCATAAGTCTTTTAAATATATAAACTCATATAACAGATGCATAAATCAGAACACAATAGGTCTATGATAGTTCAAAAACAACTTATCTTTATTAATATCTTCCTTCAATACAACCAGATCCGCCCTGCGCACTCAGTTGCAGGGGTCTGGGCACACAACTGCGGACTCTACCAGGCCTCTATGCACATAGCTACAGAGCCTCTATCTATCTACCAACACCCTTGACTTGGACTTACAGACGTAGAGAATATTGCCTTCACAAACCCATAACATCCAGATCCAAACAAAAGCTTCCAAAAGGCTAACTTCTAGCCATAGAGCCTTTCTCTATTTATACATTCCCATGGTCTGCGGACCATGGGCAAGCCGACTCACTTCTTATTATTTTAAATTATTCTCAAGTGAACAACCCTTTGACTTGTCTCACTAGAATTCATGCTCCACGCACTTCGTGGATTCTTTATCATATTTTTCCCAAGATTGTGGACTTTGAGTCCCAAAACCGTTGTGTGGGGCCTCCTCTACCCAACAGGGCCCCAACACAATCAACATGACTCGTCCCAAGTCACTCGGCTGGTGCAGCAATGTTCACGCGAAGGTCATGCAGCAACTTTTGCGCTTCGCTTACACTTGCAACAAACTCTTCTGCCATCTGTTGTACTTGTTCTACGCGAGCCATCGATGCATTGGTATCTACTTCAGTGGCCTGTCTAGGTGCATATGTTGCCTGCATGTGGGCCACCTTTTGCTCGATGGTGGTGGAAACTGCGAATGCCTCATCAAGCCAAGGATGGATCCATTCTTTAATCATTGCTACTTTCTGCCGAGCGGCGTCAGCTTGTATCTTAAGAGCCTAAGCCTCCCTCATTTTGGCCAAGCGATGTGTAATAGCAACTACTTGCGCGGTCCCCCCAACGTTATCATAGGCTTGTTGTAGCTCCCTTGCCTATGTTTCCAACCGTTGTAAGGTTGGATCCTCCTGCAGTGACGTGAGCATAATAAGTGATTGATCCAACACGTCGAAGCACTCTTGCATAGCACACGTTATTGTTTCTCATCTGGATTAAATGATGCCTCTCCGTTGTTTGGTGACCTCCAGTGGTGTAGAAGGTTGTGCTTTGAGTTTCAGCTCTGCGATCTGCAAGATGAGGGCCAACTAAATCCTTGCAGCCTCCTCCTTTGCTTCGTAGAACCCACTAGCCAACTTGTGGATTTGTATGCCAATAGGAAACTCGGCCGCAAACTCCAACTCAGGGGCACGCAAACATGCCTCCCCTACAATTTTCTCCAACTGTCGATTTTGTGCGACCACTTCATCCCATTGGAGGCTCAACTATTCTATATTAATTCTCTGCTCTCTGAGTACCTGTATCGCGTGTCCTTCCTTGGCACGGAGCTCCATCGTGGCACTACCCTTGAGCTAGTACAAGCTTTCGCACACGAGGGCAACCAAATTTAATCCAATCCTGGTAAGCTAGCCCACAATAGCTCTGTCCACCACATTTTCTGTTATCAACGCTCTCTTGGGAGCATGATAGTATTGGCCATTTGGGCCTTTAACATTTTCTCAATGGCTGACATACCCGTAACTCCACGAGTAGCGATGGTTCCTGGCTACGAGGCCCGTGGCCCAAGTTCTTGCAGCTGCGCGTGGAGCACCCCCAACACAATCTGTTGCTCCAACATGACCTCGTTGATTGCTTACCGGGTGACTTCGAGAACTATGTCCCCTAGGTCACCTAGGTCACCCTTGATCAATGTGGTAAGTTCTCCATCCCATTTATACTCCTTTGCCTTCTTACGTGACTTCGTCTGTTCGGTTAGCCACGGTTGTTTTAAGGGTGAACTCGTGGTGGTGGCGTCATTCCCTCCGTCCCTATATCTGTGGCCGACTCTGAGGTCACCTTTGGACCGCTTTCGTCCTTTGTCGTTGTAGCCCTTCTTTGGTTTCCTTATCTTTAGAAGCCTGCGCTGCCTCCCGAGTCGCCCGTACTTCTGCAGTGTGTTGTTTGTTCTGCTTTCGCTATGCTACGTGCTTAGCTTCAGCCTTTTTTTTTTGGATAGTGGTCTTACCGAGCCCCATCACATCGGTTCTATGCCACTCTAGTGGCCAGGTATCCAATATCGCAAAGATAGCCTTGTCAATGGCAATGAAGGGAAGTGTGGACCACATCTGGTCTAGGTCCTTGCACGCCCATATGTATACATGGTGCATGTCTGCCTTAAACTCGACGATGTTCTTAACACTGTCATATATCTCAGCGGACAGACAAGATTGCTGGTTGATCCACTATTGGATGTTTGCTTCCATTAGTATCCAGAAAATCTTGATGTCCCGGATTCTTGCGGCGTCCCTCGTCGCCTAGAGCGATGCGTATTTGGCGGCTTCTGGCCAATCCTGGTCCAGGGAAGGAAATTGATTGTCTTTGGGTAATTCACTGGTAACCCACATGATGAATAATAGCAACCAGGCATAGTGGAAGGTCTTACCCTCCTCTTGGGCCT